>CM021100.1:628960570-629171012 GCA_007115665.2 Sequoiadendron giganteum
GCATCTATGTCCGCATCTTTCTTTGTTAAGTTAGTTAGTTAGTTGTTTTTTTATAAATAAATGTTCCTCCTACGTGAGTGAGCAAGTAGAGAAGAGAAAAGACTAGATTATAAATAAGAGAATAGAATAGAGTATGTTCGAGTTAGTATTATAATGATGAACAGAGTTTTGAGTTAGTTTTCTTACAAGCAGAACAACCATGTATATGATTCCAAGTTTATGAATAAAAGCTGATGAAGATTTGAGTTCAATTCTTGCATAATTTGGTTGATGCTTGCTAAGGGGGCCCACTTAGTAAGTATCTATAGTTAGTTGTTTATTTCCTATTGTTTATCAATTAGAATTTCATTCTAGGAAGTTTCAGTGCAAACTCAGTCTTATATTGTTCCTGCAGCATAAGACCAGTTCATGGTTTGTTTCTCAGTAATAGTAGTCATGATTTCTGCTTTAACTAAGTTATGCTTAAGTTGATAAGACTTTGCCTTACATTCCTGCATCAGAAGTAGAATTCCTTTCATGCATTTATTTCTAGTAGGTTGTGGCTAAAATTGGTTCTTAGTGCACATACAATGTCGCTCCATTTCAAGTATGCGTTCCCTGGTTTGAAAAAGTAAATGAATGACCATAAGAAGATGTTAGTCACCTACTGGAATGTCCAATTCCCAGGTTAGGATTCACCATGACTTTTATATCCTTTTGTGGGCAACAACCATTTTTGGCACTGTTGTCGGGGATGGTGTCAAGCTAAGAACCTGTCATAGTCATTGTTAGTAGTAGTTTAGTGTGCTTATTCAACAATTTTCAAATCCTTCAATTTTCAGTTAAGTCTGTTACATGCATAGAAGAAGAGACGCTCTAGGAAGATTCCTCTCAAACCCTTCCTTCACTGACAACAATTTTGAACCAGCTTATAATCTATTTGAGGAAAGAGGAAACCAAGATATCAATCCATTTGCTGAAGAACCACTTGTTGAATTTCCGTTTGACCTAGCTAACAAAGAACCTCAAGAAAATCCATTTACCTTGATACTTCATCAAGTAGATATGGTACAAAATCTACCTAATTCACCTCCTGCCTTTGAATTCCCTATCATACCCCAACAAGATAATGATAACCTCAAAAATATTCCTTCTTCATTACTTCCCAAGTTCTATAAAGGACCCTGACACTTTCTTGTTTGAGTTCGACATCCTTTGTCGAAGCTATGATTACACCACAAATGCTCACAAACTGAATTTGTTTCATGCTACTTTGAAGGAGGGAGCTCTAAGATGGTTCATGAGTTTGGGGAGGAATGCTATTGATAGTTGGGCACTCATGCAAACAAAATTTCTTGAGAAATATAAGGAATATTGCAAGAGTGGTAGTAAGGGTGATGATATATTCCGAATTCAGTAGAAGGAGGACGAAAGCCTGGAAGATTATATCTCAAGGTTTTTGTTTTCCTTGAAAAAGAATTCAGACCATACTCTCAATGAAGAATCTCATAAATTATTTTTCCTACGAGGAATCAATGATTTTTGTATTGATGCTCTGGATCTGATGGGAGGAGGAGATACAACCCAAGTGCCTTGGGATGATATTAAGTCCATCTGCCGCAACTACTCTTGAGAAAATTTCAAGAAGGGAAGAGGTCATCAGGCCACAGTGGGAAAGTCTTCTACTAATGGAGTTTCACATATGGAGATTTCAAATTTGCTGTCTAATTTGAAGCAAGATATCATAAACAATATGGCTACATAGTTGGATACTATGCAAGCTCGAAAGAAACATGAGGAAGTTGAAGAAATCTTGGCTGAGTTTTATCCACATTGCTGACAAAAGAAGCATGACTGCAGATGTAAGATGGTGGTTAACCTAGAGGCTAAGCAATTACCTACTAACTTTAAGGCAATAGAAGGTGATGATGACCAAGTATTCTACGTTGCATAAAGGCGCCCATGGGCTCAAAGACAAGGTATGCCTCAAGATCCTTTGACTTTTGGTAATCCTTAATCTATTTATAGTAACCAATGGCAACCTACATATGGCCCATCACCACCATGGAATACCTCTCAACCACAATGCCAATCTCCTCAAGGAGGTTGGCAGCAGCCACAGGGACAATGGACTCCACCCCATGATAACTGGCAGCAGAATCCTCAATTGAGAGGTTCTCAACAATGGCAGAGCCAATCCCTTGGATTTTTGCAGCTTCAGCAACCACAACCTCTGACCCTCATGTCACCACCTCCTGCGACACTTGCAGCAAATACTGGTCCTCCAAAACAAACACCTATGCTTGCTAAGCCATTGCCAAATCCTAATAATAAGCAGCAGCAATAGCAGCCTATGTATTTTGCAGAAGCCAATTAGTATCCAGCCTATGCTCTGAATATTAATGATATCCATCTCAGGTCTGGAACCACCCTACCTACTCCATAGCCACTAGTAATTACTGAAATTCCAGACCCTGCCTCTGAACAATTGACTGGTCCTGCAGAACATATACCTATATCATATACTGTCTCTAAGGATCCTATCCTATCGCATCAAGCAAAACCACCTTTTCCTCAAAGATTGCAAGTCAATACACCCAAGTATATAGAAGAGCCTACCTTTGATATTTTGGATCAGCTAAAAAATGTACACATTCAAATCCATCTCTTTCAAGCCATTAAAGATGTTCCAATCTATGAGAAATCCATTAAGGAGGCTTGTTTGAAGAAACCTAGAAGGAAGAAAAAGGATCCCCAAACTATTTATGTTCTAGGACATTTGTCAGATATTATGTTAGGGAAGGTAGTCATGCCAAAATATGCTGACCCTAGGAGTCTTGTGGTACAAATAAATATTAATGGTTAGATGGTAAAGAATGTTTTGGTTGACTTTGGTGCAACCATTAATGTAATGACCAAGCATACTATAGAGTATTTGAATATCCTAACCATTAGGTCTACACCTACCATCCTACAACTTGCTGATAGTTCCATAGTAACACCTGATGGCATGGTAGAAGATATCATTGTCAACCTTGAGTCTTAGGAATACCCAACAGATTTCACCATATTGTCCACAAAGGCAACTTTGGGAGGATATCCTATCATCCTAGGTAGACCATGGTTAGCCACAGCTGATGCTTTTATAGGATTTCGTTCAGGAGACATGACAATTTTTTATGGTCAGTCAACAAAGAAATTGGCTTTATACCCACCTGCTCAGCCTCAGTCAGACTTGTCTCAGCTAATTTGGCCAGATTTAGGTGAGGAAACTGAAGAAGTCAGTTCATTGGCTCACTTAATGATGCTGCAAACTAATCCATTTTTCCAACTTCAGAGTGAGGATGATCTGCTTTTACAAATTTTGCAGTCCAACTCTGATATGAGTAGCCCATCTGTTTTAGATAATGCTCTTCAACAGTTCTTCTTGCAGCAACTAAATCCTGAGAACCTGCCATTTTAAATTCCTGCAGTCTATCAACATTTGCTTCCACAAGAAATACAGACACCACCTTTATCAGTAGACTCCATAAATGATCTTACCAAGCAAATTGAGTTGTCTCCAGGACATTGTTTGAATATCAATAATAAGTTGCCTCAATCTCAACAAACTGCCCTAGTCACAATGCTACAAGATCAACACAAAGCTTTTGCATGGGACTATGGAGATATGAAGGGAATAGATCCTCAACTTTGTACCCATAGGATCTACATTAAAGAAGATTGTTCACCTGTTAGGCAATCTTAAAGAAGGATAAACCCAACACTCAGGGAAATAGTTAAAAATGAGCTTCAAAAATTGGTTGATGTTGGTTTTATCTACCCCATTTCAGACAGTCAATGGGTATCTCCATTGGTGAACGTTCCTAAAAAAGATGGAAAATGGAGAGTTTGTGTAGACTACAGAGAGCTGAACACAACAACTAAAAAGGATCACTTTCCACTGCCATTTGTTGATCAAGTATTAGACTCATTATTTGGAAAAAAATATTTCTCATTTTTGGATGGATATAGTGGGTATAATCAAATTAAAATTATCCCTGGGGATCAAGACAAAACAACGTTTACCTGTCCATGGGGGACTTTTGCTTACTTTGTCCTACCTTTTGGCCTATGTAATGCTCCTGCAACATTTCAAAGGGCAGTAATTAGTATTTTTGCTGATATTTCTCATGATTCTATGGAGATCTATATGGATGACTTCACCACTTATGGAGTTACTTATGAAGAAGCATTAGCAAATTTGGAGAAAGTGTTGAAAAGATGTCAAGAGCACAATTTGTCTTTAAATAGTGAGAAGTGTTTTATGATGATGCAAGAAGGAATTGTTTTAGGCCATCATATCTCTCCAGCAGGAATTCAAGTTGATCCTACAAAAATATAAGTCTTTATAACTTTGCAAACACCTATGAAACAAAAGGATGTTAGAAGCTTCTTAGGACATGCTATATATTATAGAAGATTTATTAAAGATTTCAGCAAAATAGCTAGTCCCTTGTATGCCTTACTGACTAAGGATTGTGAATTTAATTGGACTGAGGCTTGTGACAAATCTTTCTTGCAGCTTAAGAACTTACTTATTAAAGCACCTGTTCTTCAAGGACCCAAGTGGAGTCTTCCCTTTCATATACACACAGATGCTTCTGATTATGCCATAGGGGCAGTGTTAGGACAGAAGGAGAATTCCATAGAACATGCCATCTATTTCATTAGCAAAAACCTTCAAGGCCTAGAAATAAACTATATTGTCACAGAGAAAGAATTGCTAATAGTTGTGTATGCTCTGAACAAGTCTTGGCATTGTGTCACTAGTTACCAAATATTTGTTCATACAGATCATGCAACAATAAGGTATCTCATGAATAAGCCTACCATATTTGGTAGATTAGCAAGGCGGTTACTATTGTTGCAAGAATTTGATATCACAGTTATTGACAAGCCAAGCAGGGAAAATGTGGTGGCTGATTTCTTGTCAAGATTTCAAACAACTACACCTACCACCTCAGAGGTAATTGATGATAGCTTTCCTGATGAACATCTATTTCCTATTGCTGCTCAAACTCCATGGTATGTAGATATTGCAAATTATTTAACAGCCAACAAAATTCCAGCTCACTTCTCACCAAAGGATAGGAAGCTATTGATTGAGAAAAATTTTAACTTTTCATGGATTGCAGACTGTTTGTTTTATACAGGACCTGACCAAGTCATGTGAAGGTGTGTTAGAGAAGATGAGACCTATGACATTTTGCATGCTTGTCATGATGAGCCATGTGGTGGGCACTTTGCATCCAAAAGAACATCAATGAAAGTACTTAATACAAGGGACTATTGGCCCACACTACACAAGGATGTTGTGGCCTACACCAGAAAATGTCACAAATGTCAAAGAATGGGGAGACCAACAAGGTCTGATGAAATGCCCCTGTATCCACAAGTGGTAGTTAGTCCCTTTGATAAGTGGGGAATGGATTTGGTTGGGCCTATTGATCCTCCATCCAATGAAAAATCCTACATTTTGGTTTGCATTGATTATGTAACCAAGTGGGTGGAAGTGAAAGCAATGACACATGCCCGTGATAATAAAGTTGTTGAGTTCCTTTATGAGCAGATTTTTACTCGATTTGGAGTCCCAAGAGAGGTTGTTACTGATCAAGGAGCTTAGTTTACATCAAACTTGATCACTGCATTAATGAATGATTACAAGATCAGGCATTAAAAATCAATCCCCTATCACCCTCAAGCCAATGGTCAGGTAGAGGTTACTAACAGAGAATTGGAGGCAATCCTTACAAAAATAGTCTAGTTACACAAGAAATATTGGAGTAGTCATCTTCTAGAAGCAGTCTAGGCCTATAGGACAACATGGAAAAAAACTACAGGGTTTACCCCTTTTGAGTTACTTTATGGAAAAACTGTCATGTTGCCAATAGAGTTTGAGTATAAGACCTTAAGGACTGCTCTTCAACTTAACATTGATCTTTTAGAAGCCCAAAAGGAATGTCTTCTATAGCTGAATGCATTGGATGAGATAAGGAAAGTTGCCCTACAACACACTGAAGCTATCCAACAACAAAGGAAGAAATGGCATGACCACAATATCCGAACTAAGCATTTCTTCATTGGTGATTGGGCGCTACTCTATGACTCTAGGTATAAAGAGAATCAAGGTAAACTTACAACAAGATGGCTTGGTCTGTATGAAATTGAAAATGTATTTGATAATGGTTCAATTCAGTTGGCTACAATCGATCATGTCTGCTTCAAATTGTTGGTTAATGGACACCGTCTTCGGTTGTATCATAAGCCTGCATCCAAAGAACAATTTATGAAGCAGATTGTTTCAGATGCAGCCACTGATCTTCATGCAGTGAAAGGCTTCGGTCTTCTTCCTGCAACATCTCTTTAAAAACTATGTTGTACGTCCATAATAAAGGTTTTCTTTTTACGGAAACCACTTTCTCCATCACCATCCATCACCATCCATCACCATCATTCATTCCATCTTTCTTTTCTACGTCACCCATCCACGTCACCCATTTTACCGTACCACTTCCATTTATGATTTATTTTCCAAGCACTCATTTCAGGCTGTGCTGTGATATCTCCCAACATCCGCCAGCATTTAATACAAGGTACGTGATATTCTTTTTTATTTTTCACATCATTCATTTATTTCATTTACTACAAGTGTCTATCAATCATTACTACTCGTTCTTCACCTATCCTTTCGCACATGTGAGGACACATGCCAAATATTAAGTAGGGGGCAGGGATAATTTGTTTCAAAACTTTTTCTTTTATCAATGCCACATTTGTTAAAAACAATTTTTAATTGTACTTCCCAAGAATGAATGCGTATTTTTTCCCTGATCAGCAAGTTAACTGCTTAATTAAGTAGTTTCTAAAAATTATTGCATGCAATTGTCTTTTATATCATTTTTGGAAAGAAAAGAAAGGTAAACAAGCTGAAAAGAAAAGAAAGGTAAACAAGCTGAAAAGAAAAGAAACAGAGCGAAGAAAAAGTATTTTTCAAATTCTCATAAGAGGTTAAGTTTTAGGGATTTTAGCAGAGTTAGTTTTTGAATATGGGTGGTCAACTAGTAAGACATGAGCCAGCAGCTCATGAGGCCTTAACGCAAGATCCTTAGGTGGTTCAGGCATTCAGTATTTGCGGATGGCTGAACTATTTTCTAAGGATAGATTCCTTCAACGAGGAAGCTATAGGTGAATTTTTAAGAACTCTTTCGGTGGGAGAGGCTACAATATGGGGTTTAACAGTAGCCATAACAGAGGAACAGATTGTTGAAGTGACTGGGCTTCCAGCAGTAGGAGAGAACTTCCTTTCAGGAAGGGATGTTGTCTCTTCCAAGGCATAATTCACATTGCCAACGGATGGATCCTTAGAGGTTTCAAAGCAAGGATGCAAACGGGTCTCACTGCCTTATCCATATTCAGAATATGCCTCCTTCATAATCAGGTATTTGACTTGTGAAGGATGTTTTTCTTATTTGCATTCCTACCATTTTAAATTGTTAAGTCATATGAGGCACGGGTTAGCTATCAACATCCCAAATTTCTTGTTAAATATTTTGGAGCGTAGTGCCTATGAAACCCAAAAGTGTAAAGATAATTCCATCACCCATCATGCCCTTATTAAATTATTGATTGAGCGTTCCCTAAGGGATGTGTCACCACTTTCTTGGCAAGAATTTGCTGCCTAGAAAGGACTGCAACCTCCTGAACCTCCTAGAGCACCCCTTGCATAGCCCAAGAAAAAGAAAAAGAAATTAGAGTCTATGAGTAGGGAAGCAGAGCAAGAATCATCTGCTCCTACAACACCTAGTCTTGCACCCTCCACACCTGAGCCCTCTACCCAAATAAAAACTAGGTCTGCTACAAGAAAAGAAAAGGGGAAAACAAAAGTAGGAGAATCATCTAGGGTTGAGCAAACCCTAGAAGCAAGCCCTCAAACAAGAAAGTGAAAATGTGCTACACAGCTTTTCCCTACTGGTACACCTATTACCACCATAATTTCATCATCTTCCTCTCCGGCTGAGTTTGAATCCCCTAAGAAAATTAGAAAGAGGAAAGTTGCAAAAGAACCTCTTACATCTGCTACATTGCCTAGAAGAGCTTCAACAAGAAAATAGAGTAAAACTACCTCAACCCCCGTCCAACCATAAATTATAGTCATTTCAGAGGAGTCTAAGGAGCTTAGTCATGAGGATTCTTAGAGTGTATCTGAGAATGTTCCACACAGTTCCTCTATTGTTCTCGAGGAATTGCAAATAGAAACAGAGGAAGTTGAGGAAGCACAGCATGGTTGTAGTGATGAAAAGAGGATGTCAAGTCTTAATGATTTGGTTGATGCAGTTGAGAGAAATTTAGGAGAAATACAGTCTCCTCCTGAGCAGCAAGAAGAAGAACCTAAACAAACTGAGATATTCAACAAAACACCATTTCCCTCAGAACCTTGTTGTGCATTGGTTGTGTACAAAAGAACATTACTGATTGAGTATTTAGAATATCTTAAAATTTCCTAGAGGCCTATGACACTTCAAACTTTGAGTTTCCACCATCTGGCTAAAATTGAAATGCAACAAAGTCTGTGGGAAGAGGAGAAGAAGAAATTAAAAAAAGAAATCGAAAACCAAAGATAGGAAATCCAAGAAATAAAGGAGAAAATGAATGAAATGATGAAAGTAGTTGGGCAAATAATGGAATGTAGACCACCTCCTAGGGTGTATGCAATGTGGCTAAAGGAGCAATTTTTTTGGTTCCAATTAAAGAGAATTTCCAAAAATCTGGACCCTGACATTCATTTTGCTAAAGAGTTTTATGATGCCTATCAGACAACACCTAATTGGTTAAGAAATTATTTGTGTGAATTTTATTTGCATGGTTTGTTAATACCTTTTGAAATAGAGTGGAATCCGCTTATTTACATTGGTGGAATTCATTTGAGGTCACTTATGTCTTGGGTGGCTAATGAGATTAATTATGGGAAGCAATTAGAGGATTATGAGGAAGTTGAAAGGAAAGAACCAATTCCCCTAAGACCAGAAAGCTCGGATCCTCGAACAGTTCTAAGAACTTGGTTCACTATTGCATATGGATTTTATGATCCTGCAGCAAGAATAAAAATATTTGATCTCAGAAAATAGGTATATGATGAGTTTAAAGGCCAACCATATTTGTTTTGGAAACTTTCATCTTCCAGAATCAAAACAAGATGGGAGAAATTGACAGTTAGCCTGAGAAAATCTAAGCCGCATAGCCCTCTGAATTTTAGAGCAACCATCAGAAGATCAGAAAGGTATATACAACTGGGTCTCCAAGAAAGATTTGAATTATGGTTGCCATTGACATTTTGACCTCCTGTTTTGATGTGGCCCCTGTACCCTTATTTGGCTACAAATGTTAATGAAGACACAGAAGCTCGCAGGTATGAAAGGTTGCAGAATTATAGAGGCTTCTACTACAAGTTTGGAAATTCAATGCAAGGCCATGCTTCTCCAACCAATTTCAAGGAAACAACCAGGAAGATTAATGCTGAAGGACCAGCATTAGCATAAGTAGGGGGAAAATGATAAGCCCAAAATATTTTCATAATTTGAATGTCATGATATATTTTTAAATACCCTTACTTTTTTGTTAATGATTGTTTTAAACTCTTTGATTATAAACTTTTATCTAAAATCGGGTAGTATCCTATGGCAACGCATTCCTATATTCCTACAACTTAATATCTATGTATGTCTATATCCATTGCCCTGTTTGACCTCCCAATTGACTGATATGATGCATGTGGTTTTTAGATAAATGAGATGAATTTAATGTATGTGATTAATGAATGAGTATCGTGCTATTATATGCATGCCTTCTTTCACCTCTGTTGCCATGTGTTTCACAAGTTATTGAAGTTTGCATGAACGAGTCAATGCGCAGCGAATCTCGGTCCTGCAGTGAATTCCATTTCTAGCACGGCATCGAGGAAGTTGTTCCAGCGAAGACTCTTTATCTGGGTCGTTGGGAGGAGATCTAAATGGTCATCAATCTAGAAAAAGTGGAATGCTAGATTCTCTCTGAATCGGTTGAATAGATATGCTTTCATTTATGGAATTATGTTCCTCAGAATTAGGAAGCATCTATGTCCACATCTTTCTTTGTTAAGTTAGTTAGTTAGTTGCTTTTCTATAAATAAATGTTCCTCCTATGTGAGTGAGCAAGTAGAGAAGAGAAAAGACTAGATTAGAAATAAGAGAATAGAACAGAGTATGTTTGAGTTAGTATTATAATGATGAACAAAGTTTTGAGTTAGTTTTCTTACAAGCAGAACAACCATGTATATGATTCCAAGTTTATGAATAAAAGTTGATGAAGTTTTGAGTTCAATTCTTGCATAATTTGGTTGATGCTTGCTAAGGGGGCCCACTTAGTAAGTATCTGTAGTTAGTTGTTTATTTCCTATTGTTTATTAGTTAGAATTTCATTCCAAGAATTTTCAGCGCAAACTCAGTCTTATATTGTTCTTGCAGCATAAGACCAGTTCGTGGTTTGTTTCTCAGTAATAGTTGTCATGATTTCTGCTTTAACTAAGTTATGCTTAAGTTGATAATACTTTTCCTTACGTTCCTGCATCAGAAGTAGAATTCCTTTCACGCATTTATTTCTAGTAGGTTGTGGCTAAAATTGGTTCTTAGTGCACATACAGTGCTGCTCCATTTCAAGTATATGTTCCCTAGTTTGACAAAGTAAATGAATGACCATAAGAAGATGTTAGTCACCTGCTAGAATGTCCAATTCCTAGGTTAGGATTTGTCGTAACTTTTATATCCTTTTGTGGGTGACAACCACTAACCACCAAGGCCATTGCAGGTGGCTTCACCGTGGCCACCGTGGTCATGGACATAACCGCCCGCGGTAAGGCGGTGACCGACAAGATAGGATGAACAAAATCCAACCGTTGTCACCATGGCCAAGGAACAAACCGCGAGTGGTAGCGAGGTAACCATCAGGGCTTTCATCGTGGTACCGCCAGGGGCAGAAATAAGTCAGGCGCGATATGACGGTAAACTGCAAAAATGCCAAAATTTCGCCAAGTCATTAAAACAAGGGCTTCAAGCTGGAAGTTGAGACACATTTTCTCAACATTTGTAATATGTCTTGGATTTTCTACGTCAAAGTTTGAATCTGTGAAGATATATCCATGGAAGGAACATTCGTTAGTGGATTAAAAGAATTATATTGACTTGGGTCTTGATATGTAGGTTTATTTATGCTATATGGATTATATGTCATTTGAGTTTGTAGACCTATTTGATACTATGGATTAGGTTGGGGCGTTATATGATCCATAGTGATATTTAGGTACAATGTATTTGTTGTGGGGTTTGTTGTTGCAAGGATTTTTTTTGTGCTTGTTGTGCAAGGAATTTTTATTGAGCTTGCAACTTTTGTTAAGTGTGTATTTGTTGTTTCACGTGCAATTTTTGTTGTTCTCGCAACTATTATTAAGCATAGATTTTTTATTGTGCTTGCAATTGTTGTTGCTATGTGATGTTTTATTGTTGTTATGGTATGATGTATTGATGGTGTTGTTGTTGTTGAGGGTTAGGGATGTATTGATGGTGTGGGTTGATGTTTTATGAAATGATATTTTGTTGCGGAGGAGTTGGTGGTATTTTGGAATGTTGTTTTATTTTTGAGGGGTTGGATATTAATGGGTTGTTTATTGAGATTGTTATTGAAGTTATTGTTGAGGATTTGTGTAAATTATTGTTGGGGAGGTTGTTTTGTGAATGGTTGTTGAGGAGATTGTTGTGTAAATGTTTGTTGGGGAGGTTGTTGTGTAAGTTACTATTGAGGAGGTTGTTGTGTAATTTTTTTTTGAGGAGGTTGTTATGTGAATTGTTGTTGAGGAGATTGTTGTTGGGGAGGTTGTTGGTGAAAATATATGTTTTACGATGGTGGTGTTGTGAATGGATTGATCCCATAAATTTGTTGTGTTTGGATTTGGTATGTTGGTGTTTATAGGAGGGTTATTTTTGTTTCATATGTTGGTGTTTAGTAAGTTTGTGTTGGGTGGTTGATTTTTTTTATTTTGAAGGCCTAGGTTGTTTGAATTCCCTAGACCTTGAAGATTATAAAGTGGATTTTTATATTGGTTTGATAATTAGTTTCATCCACTCTTTGTAACGTGACCATGGGTTGACTTGGTACATTAGTTGATGAAGGATTAGGTATTTGTTCAATGATATGGTGTAACAAGGGGTCACTCCCTTGTGGATGATTTCTTCTTCCAAATTTTAAAAATGATGGTTGTTCCCTAAGTTTACTGAAATCAAAATCGAGAGGGAATTTAACACTCGTTTGTGTAAGTTTTAGTATGTATAAGTTTGGGTCTAGACTTAACATAGCATCTACCTATTTAACAAGAGATGGGTCTTGTTGCATCTCTAAGATCTATTCAGGAGTGAATTCATAGAGTGTTTCTACTTCAACTGGGTTAGGTTGCATTTTCATTGGCAAAAGAGGTTTATACTCTTTGGTTTTAGGCATTCCCCATGGCATATCACTAGCACTTGGGGTAGTGGTTTTTTCATAAGTTTGTTCAAAATTGCTTGTGGTAGTGGGAGGATTTAAACCACTAGGATTTGTTTCCATTTTACTCTTGTGTTGATATCGTGTTGTGGTCATAAAACTTGTAGCTGTCCTAGAAGATACAGATTTTGAAAGTGTATGAAGGTGTTTTTGATAGGATATTTTAGTTGCCTCAAATCAAGCTAGTAAAGACACCCTAAGCTTCTTTGGACCTATGATGAATGGCATTTGGATGAGTGAAGGATGTGAAACCTTAATTTTAGACAAAGTTGGTTTAGGCTAGATATCTTGTTTAAGTTTTGTTTTGATGATGATTCCTTGCGTGTCCTTGAAAAATAAGTCCAAGCCAAGGAAGATGATAATGACGTCACTGGCTTTCAGAGTAGACTAATGACTCCAAAGAAAGTTAATTCACAAAGATGATACTAATTTAACTATACACTTGAAGGAAGATAGTTCTTCAAGTAAAGATCTAAACTAGGGGGTGTGATAGAGATCTAACCAAAATTAACAAATGTCTAATCTAGGTTGTTGTTTTGAATAGATTTGTGTTTACTAATGGGGGGTGATTTGATCCAAGTTAACTAGGAAGTGTCTAGACAATTCTAAAGTGGAGTAATGACAATAATATGGGATGAGGATGAAAAAGTGTATGTTTACTGTTTTGGGGTGATTAGGACAACTATAGGTCTACTTAACGCAAGTCTCTGATCTCACATAGATTGGTGATGAATAATTGGAAACTAAAATTTTTCTAGGTTTTCCTATTTTAACTAATAGTCAAACACAAAATTCTACAAATGCATCGAAAGAT
This sequence comes from Sequoiadendron giganteum, assembly GCA_007115665.2. Lineage (NCBI taxonomy): Eukaryota > Viridiplantae > Streptophyta > Pinopsida > Cupressales > Cupressaceae > Sequoiadendron > Sequoiadendron giganteum. The sequence goes on from CM021100.1 coordinate 628,973,970, forward strand.
AGGCAAACACGGTGCATTTCCCTTATCAAACACATCACAATCTTGTAAAAGCACAAGTCTGTAGATAAAGGTGGCACATTGATGACAGCCAGACATGACACAATTAATTTTTGATAGGAAAATGAATCTGATAAAAATATGCCAAGATGTGCAACCGTGTTGATATACAAACAAATGTGTTGATATAAAAATCAGATGTGCCAATGTGCATATAGAAGCAACACAAGATGACAATCAAATGTGATACCATTAAGACTTTTACTAGAAATGGCTCATAGAAAAATGTGCCAAAGTGTGCAAATGCATCGATATGAAAATTAAATGTGTCAATATGCATACAGAAGTGAAACAGAGTGATAGTTAGACACGCTAATTTGACACAGAGATAGTTTTGAATTTTGATCCTAGGTACATCTATTGTTTTATAAATTTTGAGGATTAATTGTGTTTGATTAATGTTAGCAATCAGATATGCACCCCGTCAGATTTGCAAAAATCAGACTATTTGTTGCAACATTGAAACTCTTTCTAGACGTGGGTGGTCTATAAGGAAAGAGAATCTCCAAAGCAAGCTGGTTCTCCGTATAATGATCCTACTCAAAAATATTCTTGGAAAAGGGATAGAGAGAAAAACAGAAAAGCTTAAAACTTATGACTTTGAAATGATTTTTAATAATGGATCATGAAATACTGACTATTTTGGATTTTCCTCACAAACAATGCTCAAAAAACCAACAAAACTTCACAACCTCTCAAGAACAATTTCTTACATAAGTAATTTGCATGAAGGTCTGTTCAAAACACAACATGCAACCTATATTTTTGCACTTTTCTGCATCAAACTACAGCCTAGGACATAACAAGGATTTCTTAAACTGAAAATCACAAGAATAACATCAACTGAACTGTAAATGGACACAAAATGATAGGTAGGAATGTTGTTCTTTATTCACTGTAGGATTATGCCAAAAATAATCCAACTGAGTACAAAATAGTTTCAGCTCAAAAATGTGTAAGAGCAAAAACAGACTGAACCAGAAAACCCCAAGTTTTCTCCAAAGATATATCTTTCAAACCCTAATCCGAGCTCTTGAAAAAATCTCAAGGAAAAGGTCCCAAAAACTATGCAACAAGTCAGCATAAAAGTGGAAAGTCACACTTTTTGCATGCATCAACTGTCAGGCTTCTAAAAAAAACAAAAAATTACTTTTAAAGCAGGTAAAACACCTTATCTCTCCAACTAAAAACTCCAATCTGACCAAGCAAAAAGTCAATGCTTAACTACTAAAAATAGCAAGAAAACAAAGCAATTTATAAAACATTGCTTTGTTTCTGCTTTACATGATGCAATTTTTCTATTATTCCATTTTACAATTAAAGATTTAAAAAATCTTTTGCATATAACACCTTATATCTCCTTTACAAGCTTTGATTTTTCTATAAAAAACAATCACATTATACAAATTCCTCCTTACATATTTTCATTGTTTTCTCCAAAAAAAATTTTAAAAACAAAATAAACCCTAGGTCTATTCTTAATCCTAATTCATATTGACCTAATGACCCTTCATGAATTTCATTTGATTTATATGCCTAAGGCAAAACAGTTTAATTAATTTTTAAAAATTAATCAAAGATGTCTAAGGCATGAAATACGTTATCAAATAGCATAAAGACTTAGGAAAAGACTCCTAGTCAAATGGTCGACCTAAACCATGAATGAGATTTTGGCCACATAGAAGGAAAAAGACCCTAAATTTGAATTAAGGCAAGCACGACAAAACCAAGGTGAGACCCTAAAAGCACTTCATTTTGCATTTGACATTTCGAAAGAATGTTCTACTGAGAGGAAATGCACCGCCATGCCTATGCTCGACCCTAGATTGTGAAAGCTTTGGAAACTTTAGACTCTCCTCCATTCTGGTCGAATTTTCTCCACCTTGACTATATTTGGCTTCCAAGCAATGGTAAGTGTGACCTCATGGTTTTTTGATAGCTCTTCTCATTGTTTGAAAACAAATGACAGGCCATAAGGTCGCGACTTCTATTCATAGTTGCCCTGATTTCCTTTGCATTTTTCCACTATGCTTTGTTATCTCCACCTTGGGCACCATGAGAGGGCTCAACCCAAGCATTGTGAGCTCCAAATGAGCTGGGTGCGGCCTATAAGTTTCTTGAACAACAAACATAAGGGTGAGTTCTTCATTTCAAAACTCCTCTGTATTTTATCTCTCCATTAAAGCTCATGAACTTCAGCTTCTGCAAACGGTTGTTATTTCCTAGACAAATATAGGCCCATTGAGTGGTCGCGCCATGAGTTCTTGTGTTGAAGCTTATTTGTTGTGAAATTTATGTGCATTATCTCCTTAACAGGTCGCGGCATATCATAGTTGACTGATGGCTTTTTTATGAAGAAACTCGCACCCTATGCAATTTTTTCTTGACTCTGTTCTTCTATGCAAAACTCAAAAGGCTCTCATTATTTTCTAAAGAGTAAATGAAAATCACACTGGGCTCGACCATGCATTATCAGGCATTTCCATTTGAAAAACTGTAGAAACCCCATATGGGTATTCTGGAAACTACACTGTTTTTCTTTATTTTAAAACCACCATATGGGTAACTGAAAAAGATGGTAAATATGTATTTTGATGTAAACCCTCATATGGTTACTTCCTTATATGAATAAAATCTGCATTTTGATGTAAACCCTCATATGGGTATTCCTTATATGAATAAAATATGCATTTGAGTAAAAAATTTGTATGTGGGTAATTTTTATTTGTGAAGAAAAATGCATTCCTTTGCCTTACTGTTGAAAATCCTCAAATGGGTGATCCTTGATTGAGACAAAACCCTTATCCTGTAGCTTCGTTAAAATACCCATGTGGGTAAATTGTATCTGGTGAAAAACTATATTTTTTAATTGGAAAGCCAAAAGGATTATGTTGAAAGTAATGAGAAAACTGCATTTTTTAAAAACTCATGTATTTTAATCTGCAATAGACTTCTCACCTGTATGATGCATTTGTTCACCTGATATTTCATAAATTAGTGCATCTATTTATTTTGGCAACAAACTCTTCATGAATTTACCTGTTCTTGACATAACCCCCATAACTTGCACTATTCACTATCATTGTTAAAAGATAGGACACTGTTGTTCCAAAACATAAAATATGAAACAGCACTACAAAGCGAACAGTCTTAAAAAACAGCAAAACAGTATTTGAAATAGCAGTTCGAAAGCATGATAGATTGATAAATTTTATTAAAACAAGTTGTCTAATTAGCATTCATTTGCAATTTTCACTTCTATATGTTGATCTGATTGAGCGGATTAAACCCACTATTCACCTGTAGCTTTCAGAAAGCTTTTACATGATTGTTATGAATGCACAGTTGGTTTAATGGCTTGATGGATAACTTTGCTTTACCCTCTCAGTTGCACTTCCTTTCTTGATGACTATGATGATTGCAATTACTATCCCGACCCTCTTGTAACATATAAGGGCAGCATGTTGGGCTCTACCCTTGTGGGAGCCCTTTTTTCCCCACATGCTTGGTCTTCGAAGATAAATAGCTACATGGATTTTCCTATACCTGCACAAGGAAACAAACAGTTTTAGCATAAAAAACAATATATCATGATCGTGTTGATGTTTCTCCTTCATCTCATGTCTCTGCACTTTCCTTGATTGTTTCAATGCATGATTAGTAGCATACTACATTATCGTTGATGGTTCATATAAGTATATTCATATTCGAAGCCTCTAACATCCCTCTCTTCCTCCCTACAGGTCAACAAAGCTCGAAGAAGACAAATGGTGCACCACTTCTGTGTCAGTCATCAACCAATAAGGCAATGATGATTATGTTTGTACTTATGTGATTTTTCCTTTATGCATCCTCCATAGTGTAGTGTGTTGTTTATGATGCACTGTCATAGTTACATCCACGGCTTGTGTGGATATTTGATTTCATTCTTTCTGCTTTTCATTTGGAAAAGGAAAAATGCATCTCAATGCAAATTTGTGCTAGCATTTGTATTCTCGCAATCAAATGAAATGTTGTAAATATGAATCACTTTGTGAGATAAATGAAGGCATTTGAAAAGATTTATTATTTACCTGTACTTCATTTGATTGTAAAGCATTGAAAATCAACTTCTGAAACTCTGATTCCTCTTTTCAAAGCATAACTGTTACTTAATGAACTAAAACGAAGTGCAAAGCAGCACTCAAGCATATTCAGAAATAACTGCATTTCACTTTTAAATATAACAACATTTAAATCAGCTCCACCATTTGAGTTGTAGCGAAAAATTGGTAACAATTAATCTAGCAAGGGATAAAATAAATAAAGAATCGCACATAGGACTGACTCAATTAGGTGTTGGAATATTTTTATGTGCCTTCTTCAATAAGGCCATGCTAATTGGTATTATAGGTAGATTTACAATAAAAACAAGCAATAGATACAATCCTAATTTATTGGTAGATTGGTTTATCAACTTAAAGTGGGTCTGTTGATAAAATACCTTCCAATGAGTGGATGATTAGAGTATGCCAAGGTCATGTACCACCTTGACACCTCTTACCTTGAAAGGAAAAGTTCCTAACAAAGGATTATTGTCACCTCAACAAAGGTTGGTACATAGAAAGTAACTTCACACATTAATTTGTGTATGTTGCACCACTTTAAGTTGATGGTTTACAAATGGCTCATAGGTTTCTATATTTTACAATTTTGTAATAGGGGTCCATGATGAACATAGAGATCATCTGATATGTCTGAGTCGAGAGGGGTCACCTCTCTACTCATCACCTATACGTGTCTCGGTGGATTGAGGGTCACCAGGCTTGGCTTGAAGGACATGAGCCACTCCTTGTGGTACAAATTTTGTTCTACCCCCTATATATAGCTCATCGAGAAACATGCTTGAGATTAGAACTTGAGGTGATGAGGCCCCTAAGAAGGTCTCCTACTCAGAAATAAATGGAACTAGTGTTGCTTTTGGTCCTCAAGATCGTTCTTAGGAGTCACGAGAGGAGAGCATATGCAACACTAGACCTCAAGGTGTACAAAAAATATGCAAGTGGTATTTCTGATTTCCAATATTGTACTAGGCACAAGGAAATAGAATACATACACACTAACCTACCAAACATTCCATAGATTTATTTTTAAGTGCACCAAGGATTCAAATGTGTGGTTTAATTTTAAAAACAACAAATTCAAATGTGTAAGTTATTTGTAAATTTTAAAAACTAAATTGAATTGTGCAAGTTGTGGGGTTAATTTTAAGCACCAAATTGAAATATGAGATTTTTTTAAGCAACCTAGATTAAGAAACCTGTAAAACCACATGTTAGTAGTTTATGAAATATTTTTCTTTTCCCAATGTTATGCCATAGGCCGCAAAGTTGTTAGCTCAAAAAGATAAGCCCAAATTAGGGTTAGAAATCAAAATCATTCAAGAAATTTATTCAAACCCTAAATAGAATAGACATTGCAAGTTACCTGATAGACACGACACTATAACTAAGACAACCGCGACAAACACCAATCAAACATGGCCTTGTGTAAAACCTGCACAAAAATAACAAACAGACTATCAAACAAAAGTGATAATTATCATAGGTGTGACTTTGTAATAGAAGACAGACGCGACGTGATACTATAAACATGGTAAAAAATATTCAAATGTATATCACTACGGGAAACCTATACAAAAGTCGAGTGAAAGTCAGACAAACAAAATTGACTAAAAGAAAATATATGCAACACTATAAATTTCAAACGTTATATGATGAAACAAACATGACAATTCATAAATGTTAGATGCGTCCATTTGTTATAGAGGCATCGCTATGACCTGTAAGTCTGCAAAATTATCAAAAATGATAATTTTGGGACGTGGGTCCCACCGAGTGTGCCAAAATGTCATAGCGATAAATATGGGTTAGTTCTATAAGTTAGAAATCAAGCAATCAATGTAATAAACATCAAAAACACATCAATAAATTATCACATTAGCCCATACTCAATGAAATTGGGTTAGAAAACGTAAAAAAGATTCAATCAAAAACATAAAACATACAATTAAAAGAAAATTGGATCAAAACAATGTGCAAACCTTTAATCCCATTGTGGGATTGTGCTCCAAGTGAATGTGGATGGCTCTATTAAGCACTTTCCCATGATTGCAAAGCTCAAAATGATGATTATGACTCACAATTAGCTCAAAAAAATGAATTGCTCAAGCTCATGAAGATTGTGAATGATTATTGAAAGAAAATTGAGTTGTTTTATAGATTTAGAAATATCAGATCAATAGTCAGGATCAAAGACCAAGATTGACGAATGAGAGGAGATCAAGGAGATGGATGAAGATCAATGGATGAAATTGAAAGAGAGCCCAAAATATCTCACTTTTGATGGAAAAGAGGTTAACGATATTTTGGAGGGAAAATATATATTCTTTTTGGAGGGAATATGCTTTTTAGATATTTTGGAGGGAAAAGATATTTTGAAAAGGGAATATCCTCTTTTGAAAAAAAAAAATCTTTGTGCAAGTTGGAAGGAATTAGGTAATGAAATAATTATGAAAATTATTTAATTGTGAGGATTGAGAGAAATTAGGATTTATTAATTAAATAATTATTTAATTATTTAATCAAGAAAAATCAGATTTAATTAAATAATGAAAGTTATGTAATTAAGGAGGAAGGAAGAAAATTAGATTTAATTAAATTATTCAAAATTATTCAATTAAAGTGGAAATTAATAAGAAATTAATTAACCAAATAATGTCAATTATTCTATTAGTAGAGGGAAAAAGATAAAAAAATGCAAAAATGGTGTTAATTGGAGATATCGGGATATGTGATACGTTCAAGACATTTTTTGGTGTCTACATGGTGTTGTCATGTAATTTTCTTAAATAGTGTAAGTACAAATTTTTATCTACTTCCACTTAATCATCCAACTCACAACTACTCTAAATAGAGTAAAAACATTAACCATACCCTTCTATTCAAAATAATAATAATAATAATAATAATTTTAAGGGACATAATTGAAGTATGGCAGATGTAACCAAAAAAGAGAATGTGAGACACCTTAGAATTTTCCTTATTTATAGGTCATTTGATTAGTCAAAGGCCAATACATTCTAATGAAACACACCGGGAAATATTTAAACCTAAAAATGTATAAAAATATAATGCAAACACTAAAAACTATTGGATCTCCCAATTACCCCTACATAGATAATGTTGTGTATCTCAAAGAGCTTTTATTTAAAATATAAAGAGCTATAATGCAAACAATTAAAAAATGTTGGATCTCCCAATTCTTTCCTACACAGACCATGTCATAACCTCAAAGAGGTCCTATCTATCAATTCAAAAAAAGAATAAAATATCCTCCATGCAATCTAATTCCATCTATCTGATTATTCTATCTCTTTACAATCTAAAATCACAAGAAAATCCTAATCTATGTAATCCATTTATGCAATCTACACAAAATCATCTAATCACATTTGTGATCTTGTTCCTAACCTTGTTGCAAGCCTTGATCCAACACCAATAGCAATCATTGAGATGTATCCTTCTCAATTCTTCTAATGTTTTAGGATATATCGTTCTTATATCAACAACACCCAATCATCATCAAGATTTATCCTTCCCAATCCTTATGTTTTTTCAAGATATATCCTTCCCACATCAACAACGTGCCCCATCCATCATCAATCAAGCTTGTATTTTCAACTTGATCAAGGCAACATCATTTTTTTCCTTTGAATCATTATGTGCATGCATGCTTGCTTGTGTAATATGAAAAACACAATGTGTAGAACTCAACTTGCAACTTCATATATACAATTAAATCCTATCACAACCCTATAACAACATAAAATCAGGAATACACTTTAGTTGGGTTGCAAATACCTCCATTGCGTGAAGATAAAGGTTGTGCAATCCAAGAATTCCTTTGAGATAACCTCAAATGAAAACAAAAACTCATCTTACAAATGATGAACTAAACTTGTGTAGGTCGAACAACACAATGTGTAATTTAACTTGCAACATTATATTTAGAATGAAATCCTATCACAACCCTACAACAACATAAAATGAGGAATGCAGTTTTGTTGGGGTGCACATAGCTCTATTATCTAAAGGGAAAGGTTATGAAACCCAACCATTCCTTTGATATAACATCAAATGTGCAAATACATGCATCTTACAAACTATGAACTAAACTTGTGCAAGTTGAACAAAACAATGTGCAGTTCAACCTACAACTTCATATTTAGAATGAAATTCTATGACAGCCCTATAACAACATAAAATTAGGAGTACACTTTTGTTGGGTGCACATACCTCTGTTACCTTGTGAATTCCAACCATTCCTTTGAGATAGTTCTTCAAATGAGCACAAAAACACATCTTACGAACCATGAACTAAACGTGTGCATGTTGAACAACACAATGTGTAGTTCAACCTACAACTTTATATATACAATGAAATCCTATCACAACCCTACAACAACATATATTCAAGAAAACATTTTTGCCTTTGTTACATGAAGAGAAAGGTTGTGAAATCCAACCATTCCTTTGAGATAACCTCAAATGAGTAGAAAAACAAGTGTTACGAACCATGAAGTAAACTTTTGCAGGTTAAACAACACAATGTGTAGTTCAACTTGCAACTTTAAATTAAAGCCCATAATGCTCTATTAATTGAAAAGTGACCTAATAGCAAAATATATAGAAGTGTAGTCAAAGATGAGTTTGTAAAAATTAGAATTGTGAAAGTTTCAATTATTTTATTAATTAGTTGAGTTTGTCAAAATGAGAATTGTAATACAATATTGAAAGCAATGGACCAACAAAATCAAATCAACATTACATTACATGAGTATTAAAGACATCTTAAATAAATCCAAAACGATCTTAAGTTTTTTAATTTACTCAATGATTATTATATTTTATTTATGAATTATTTAATGATTTTTTTTTGTATATATATTATTATTTTTATTTATTTTTTATTTGAAAAACTAGAATTTGTAGTCAACAATTTAATCTAAATATTAATAATAATAATTATAAAATATATTTATATATCATTATTATAATGATTATAATAATTATGTTAATTATGTCTATATAATTAGAATCTATAATATAAATATATCTAATTGTATTTATTTTTATTCTTTAATAGTATTAATATGTTAATTACATTACTATCTATATTTTTAGATGAAGTTATTTCATTTGTTCAAGAGTTATCTCATTTAACTAGAAAAGTTATTCTATTTACTATAATCAATTTATTACTTAAGAGTTATTTTATTCTAATTTAACATTATTTAATTATTTAATTTTATTTACATTGTTTAATTTTATTTTTTAATTTGAAGTTACATTAAGAATTACTTTATTTATCTAAAATTGATTGATTGATTTATTTTATTTTATTTTATTAAAAATTATTTTAATTGCTTTAAAAATTTAAAATTAGTATTTATCATAAAAGTTATAAAATATCATTTTTTTTTAAAATTGAATGATTTTTAAAATAAATATAAGAAAAAAATATCAATACATATAAATAAATTATCTTTTAAAATATAAAACTAGAAAGAAACATTCTCAGCATTGACAATTAAGAGTTCAAAGACACGTGAAAAGTAAAATGAAAAGGCCCCAGCATGTTTTACATTGAATCTTACCATCACTTAAGGGGTATACATGAAATTTAGTTTGAAATGTTATGCAACATTATCACTCCAGTATAATTTGCCAGTTCATAAAGCCCATAAAGTAGAGAGAATCCTGATTAAAATAACTCTATGATCAACAATCATTCTTACAAGCTCTAATGTACTGAATGGTCACATTCAAATTCTTTGCATTTGAGTTCATAAAATCATAATAATCTGCAACAATCTCATTTATCCTTCTGACGGAATTTCCATGAAGAGAACATTTGAAAAGTTATTTTTTTACAATTGATGAGTTATCATGCCATATAACTAAACTCTACACACTCCATCTAGGAATTATATCTGATAATGTTTACAGTGGATCTGTAAAGTTTGTTGGAAGGGCACCTCTATCTACTTTCCCCCTCAAGGTTCTCATCATAGATTTATTGCATTACATGAGATGACATCTCTTTGGGGCATTTTGTTAGATAGTTCATGTGGCATTTTAGATTTCGTAGTGTTATGTATAAGGAAAATTCATTGTTAAAAATTCACCATTAGCGATTAATTTTCAGTGGCGATGAATTGGTGGAGCTGAATTTTTCTTGAGCTGAATTTGTCATGGCGGTAAATTTTCCCACAGTGAATTGTTGGCAATGAATTTTCCGACGGTGAATTGCTAGTGGTGAATTTTCCTAAGTAAATATGTCTACCAGGATAGTTGCAACTATAACATCTGGCAAAAATCCTTTTCAATTATACCTTGATGGGCATCCATAATCTATTCAAAATCTCTAATAACATTTTGCTTGGAGATTTATGAAGTTCTATCTACAAATTTTTGCTAAAGTTATGTGATAATGGTGTTCAAACAATTCACATGCCATTCTAGATGTAGGCCAGGAGGTTGTTGGTGGAGTTGTGGAGCATGGGTTTTGAAACCAATAGTTGCATATGTGAAATTTTAGAGAAGTAGAAAAAAAACTGTTTATAAAGAATAAGAGTTATAAGGATATAAAAACATACAAACCATAAATATAATGAAGCTATAAGAAGGTTGTACAAAAACAATCATTTCATAAATTGTACAATTTTATTTTGATAAAGCTTGTTATCATATTGGAATTATATTATTTGATCTTTAATTTGTTGAAGTTGAACCATGCTCTTTGAATTCTTTTTGCATGAAACTATGAAAACAAAAAAGTCACATGAAGAAAGATGTCAAAGTAAAGCCTTAAAGTTTCACTTAACCACTATTTATTTTTTTATTGTGGAACTTGGGGCATAGAAGCAAGTAAGCATTTTGCAACCTTACTTAATTGCATGTCAAGTCTGTACTTCCACTTTTTGAATTTTATTGACAAACTTTTTGGCTTCAAAATGCAAATCATGTATTTTTGTTTGAGGCTTCCATTTCTTCGCTATTGTGCAAAATAATGGAGTTTGTTCACAATATGAAAATTTTATTATTTGGTTTTTATATTTTGAAAATTCAAAAATTTTATTATTTGGTTTTTATATTTTGAAAATTCTATTTTAAAATGAGGGAGATTCTTTGTGTCAAGTGGATTATCTGAGCTCTTAGTAGAAATGAGGCTTGGAAGATTATCCTCAGGCATTGTATTGAAGTAGGTTATCCCGCTCATAGACCTTCGTGGAAGGGAATTGGATTTCAAACCCTTCTTATTATGAGGGAGTCAGTTCAAATTATAGGTACCTTTGTTGCCAAAAGCATTTGGCAAGCTTGGGAGGCTATCAAGCCTTGGCTCTGCTAGATTGGGATTGGATTCCGAGATGGAATCTCATTCAATCAACAGAACATTTGGTGGTCTCCTCTTTTTTTCAATGCAATTCGACCGTTGGCCAAGCTTCCTTGGTTTAAGGCCCTCAGATTTCACAAGAAGGGTATTCAAACCCTTCAAGATTTATTCCATACCCACCATGAGTATTTTGTCTTGGGAAGCTTTTTGTGCCTAGTTTGGCTTACAGAACCATGATTGTGAAACCTTCAATAGCTTGGTGAGTGTCATTTTGGCCAATATGCTTCATAAAGTGGGTATCCACTCCACTAATCCTTGGTGAAAAGATTGAAAATGGTATCCAAACACCCCTTTCATAAATTACAAGCCTCAACTTGGATATCAATGGCTTTCACCTCATTTTCTGATGATTGACAACCTGAACTAGAGGTGGCACCTCTAGTTCTCAGTGTCTGTTTGGCACAAAATATTTTCTACTACTTGGTCTGCAAGTGTTGAGCCCAAACTCGCCCACTTTTCTTGGTGTATTCTTTTCCAAGGCTTACTGGTGGGGTCTCGACTTTCTCACTTGGGGGTTCAAGACCCTCATTGCCCTTTTTGTGGGCAGGACGAGTCATTTAAGCATCTCTTCTAGTTCTGCACCAAAGCTCAACAGTTGTGGAATTGGATTCATGACTTCTTTCAACCTTTTCGATCGGAGCCCTTCTCTTGGCATATGGTTTTTCTTGGAGACTCTCCTAGACTCCCCACTAAGTATACCCAGATTTGGCACACTTTTAGAGTGGAATCCTCTTTAGTATTTGGAAATATAGAAATGCCTACATTTTTTCTCACTTGTACCAAATTGATAAATTTGTTTCTTTATATTCTAAAGCTATTATTTTCTCTAATTTTCTTTTGCAGATTCAAGTGTAAACAAACAAAGTTGCACTTGAATTTTCTCACCTTCAAGAGCTTATGGACAACTGGGGCAATGCCCCTTGCACTATGTCTCATGTGCCTCCCTCTCCCACTTCCTCCTAGGGTCGGTTGCCTTCACGGGGCCGACGGTGAAGTGGATCTACTAGGTATTTTTGTCCCCATTCTTAGGCTCTTCCTCATCGCGTCTCTCACCCTCGCAAGTGCTCGCCCTCTCCTCCTTTGTGGGATGACCTAGGGTGGCCTTCTAGAGGAGCGACAGGGGGTGGAAGTAGAGCTTCTGGGTGGCCTTCTGGTGATGCTCTTGGAGGCAATTCTGGTAGGCCCACTAATACTTCTAAGTGGCTCCCACATTTGGATATAGAAATTTCACCTCGTCATGAAGATAAAGATTAAGAAAATGAGAAAGATGACGATGGTTGGGCTCTCTTGAAATCACTCCGGACCTCATTGTTGTATGGAGAAAACCAAATGATAAGGACCCACCACCCTCTGTTAGCACTAATATGGCCGCTTAATGGCATTTTTTATTTGTTTTAATGTTTTCTAATTTTTGGGTGTGGCCCAAGACTCTTTGATATTCTGGGCTCTGCCCATGTGACTCTCGGGGTGTGCCTTCTTACCACTCACCTTTATTTGTGAATGTGTATATTTATCTTTTATTAATATAGATATAGACGCTTATTCATCAAAAAAAATTGACATTTATTAAATTACAAACTTCATAACCTAAAAACCATGAAAACACTTGTAGATTTGTGAAAATTTTAATCATCTTGTGCATTATGTCTTTGCATGCTTATCAATTAGGTGACTTAATTGATTGCACAATTTAAATTTTGAAAAAAATTAATAAAATTGCACTTTGAAATTAGCTTGTGACTACTTGTTGAACTTTAAAATAATCACAAACTTTCTCTTGCATTGTAATCATAACTATAATCAAACTTTAAATTATCTAATACTAATATGTTTGAACTTCAAGAGGGTCCCTTAAAACCTCTTGTGGGTTTTTTTGAAACACTTTGTGACTCTATGAAATTATGAGACTAAGGGAAAATAAAGATGCTAAAATGTATACCAAGATTATATCTATGTTGAATTGTAATGAAAATTCGCATTTCTATCTTGGGATTTGATAAGATTTTAATGATTTTCATACAAATTAAGAAGTTGACAAGATTTTATGACTCAATTTGTGACACTTGTGACTACGGCCAATGTTTGACAATGTTGACTTGATAAACAATTTGACACTACAAAACAATTAAGAACATTTGTGACCAAGACCTATCAACGTAGACATTGATGTCTTCAACTCAATCAAGTCAAGATGACAAAAAACTTCACATACAACTTGAAACACTAACATGAATTTAGGATAACCACTTGATGACATGTGTTGATTTCATGAGTGCAAAAAGCTTTTAAAAAAATCAAGGTAAAAAATTAGGATAACATGTTAGTGTTTATTATTAGCTACAAATTTGAATCATGAAATATTTATTGTTGCTATATTGTTGTCATTGTCTTAATTTTGATGTTATGTATTAAATAAACTTATATTAAATTAAGCAACCCTCAAAACCTCATATGATGGGAATTTGAATCTAGGACCTACAACTACAATGGAATCCACCATACTTGCTAGTACAAAGACTTCATAGCATTGAACAATGTGTTAGAGTAACACTAGAAATTTTCAATTTCCATCTTCACTTGACTATGAACATTCCTTCTCCACCTTGTAGTCTCAAACTTTGGTCACCATCTTGGTGACATGTGAGATGCAAAGAAGGCATTAATGTTGCTCCCTTGTGTTTGGCCTACAGGCTAAAAAACTAAAACTAGATTAAGAATAATTGTTATGGTAATTTTGCCTCCCTTTGATGACTGACCTTGGCCTCTAAAGAACTTGATCCCTATTTTGTGCATGTTCTTGCCTTTGGCCTTTTTTAAATATGTTTTAATAGCCTCATGTACTTGATATGTAATATCCATCAGGCACTTTAGACAAGGTATTAAACCATGGTCTATCTCCCTTTCCAAATGTTATTTAAAGTCGCATATGCCTTCGTTGCATATATTCATTTAAAAATGCTCTTTACTTTGTAACCTAGACTAATATGTCCTATTCCTATGCAAAGTCTCTCTCACATGGCATGATGGATTTGAATCTATAGTTTTTAAACATTGGAAAAATGATAATATTTTTTTCATAGAGACATGCTCAAAATTGCAATAGACTAACTATCACTCTACTACATCTAAAAAGGCCAATTAATTTGATGAACATTGACCAAAGTTTTTTATTTGAATTCATATTTTGACTCTATGTTTTTTTACATGTGCCATCTAGAAACCTACACTTCTAATCATATCCCATACAGTTTTTATTTCGCAAATAAAACACAATTCTCCAAAAGCTAAAATAGCACAACACAAAAGAAACACATTGTTGGGCCCAAAAAAATACAAAAGTAACATATGCATTAACAAGACTAACTTGATTTCATATTTTATTTATACTCATATTCAAATATCTAGTACCAAAGCAATATTTAGAAATTTCATCCATTTTTTAAAGTCACAATGTATTTTAATAAAAAAAATAGGTAATTTTTTTTTTTTTTAGACAAAAGCGGACAAGCCACCATATAAAAAAAAAAAAGTAATTGTATAAAAGACTAGGAGTAAAAGCAAGAAGTTGGGTCTAGAAGAGGGAAAGTTTTGGTTATAAACAAAATCTTGCAGAAAACGTGTAAGCATTATTAAAAAATGTGTATGCGTTATGCATCGGGTACCCGAGCCTAAAAAATGTGTATACGCTAAAAAATGTGTACGTGTTATAATGTGTACACGTTATAATGCGTACACGTTATGTAGCGCATACATGTTATAATGTGTACGCATTATATAACGTGCACATGTTATAATGTGTACGCGTTATATAACGCATACGCATTTTATAACACGTACAAGTCATTTATTTATTTTTTAAATACCTTTTAGAAACGTGTATGTGTTTTGTATTTCAAAACGCGTATGTGTTTTGTAGCGCGTACGTGTTTTAAAAAATGCATATGCATTGTTAAAAAATTTAATCTCCAACCCACATGCAGCCTTGGTTTTAGGCTCGGGAAAGACTTGGTAATTTGACCCTTAGCCTTTGACGTACAACTAAAAAACTAAGGCAGATTGAAGAAGAATGTCCAACTTTGTCAATATGGCTGATGGAATTTTTTTCTGAATCAATCTATAAAATTAAAACCCATTAGAGAACATGATGTTTAGTTTCCAAATATATAATTTTTATTAAGATTGGATTTTATTTTTTATTTTTTTATTAATTTCTAAGCAAACTAGTCCTTAAACTTGAAATGTCAGGATTTTTTTGTTTTTTAATAACCTTTTTTTGGTTAAGTTTTTTGTAAAAAAAATTATATGGCATCAATACTCAGACAATTCTCCACACGATGAAAAAAAAATATTCAAAAAAAATTTAGTTTAGGTCTAATTATGTTGTTTGTAAACGTTGATTTTTAAAAACAACAATTAAGGCCAATAAAAATTCAATAAAGAAAAATATTCAAAAAAAAATTACAAAAAAATTTCCTCATCAATCTTCATGTTGTTATCTTTCTTTCCCCAAAATTAATTTGAAAAATACTTTTATTTGGGTCAAAAAGTGGTGTCCATACACGTGCATGGTATGGTGAAAAAAATAGGGACTTTTAAAAAGTGTTTTTTATACATCCCTATCAAAATTTAATTTCTATCATCTGGGTATTTGAATAAATTACATATTTGGAAACTAGATTCAAAATTTAAAATTTCATATTAATGACTTTTTTTAAGATTCATTGTGTAAGTGCCTCAAATTTTTAGTCCAAGTGTGACAAATTTTGAAAAACAGCAAAAACACTTCCATTTTTTGAGCTTTTTGTGGACCCAACTTCTTGCATCAGCCCCTAGGCATCATATTCTTTCACTTTGGAAACAAACTTGAAAATAGGAATCTCAGCTTCTATTATTTTCTACTTCATATTATTTAGAGAAACCGTATTGAAACTTTAATAGTTATCACAACATGTCTAGATATGCATCCTTTTTATTGAAAATAAAGTTTAAAAAAATAGTAAAATTTTAAACTATTAGTCAACTTGATTGTTATGGTGGAGTTCAAAGGTTCAAATCTCCCCAATGATACCTTATTATTAAATGGGATGCTACAAGGATAAAACCAAAAGGTCTTGAATGTGTCGTAAGTAGGGCTGAAAGGGTATATCAAATTGATAACTAGCTAAAAATAATGAAAATCATTAAAATTGTAGAAAACAATTGTGCTCTTGTAGCCAAGCACCAATTCTGTGTGATTCTCTGAATATTACAATTATGCTCCTTTTCTCATACAACTGCATGGTGTGGTTAAATTATAAGTGGGGTTAAAAATTTAATCATGTCATTGGTCTATGTTGGCTTTCCATTTTAGCTACATTTTGCCACACCTAAATGATGTTTAAATAAAAAGGGATGCCTAGGAGCAAATTTTGAGTGACTATGATAGGATAGATAATTGTCACTTGTCATCTAAGTAGAAAGGAATTTTGTGCAACAGGTTGTAATCCTTCGAAGGGGTGTATTTCAAGCACATTTCAAGAAGATTTACATTGAGTATGCCCTTGATGATTTTCCCTTCAAGTATTTATATAATTAGACTAACTTGGTGCCAATAGAGAAGTATCAAAACCTTTAAACACTATCTCACCAATAATATTATCAATATGTAGGGTGATTATTCTCTTACAAGACTTAGGCTAGCTATACAATTATGGATGGAGGGTTCAATTATGAATTATCTAACCATGCAATCTTAATATAATATACTCACAAGATTAATAAAGTGAAATGATAGAAGATAAAAATAAAGAAAACAATGAATGTATTGATTCACACTTTGAATTATAGCAATGAACTTTGAACTTTTCTATAGAGACTTACAATTAGAATTAGAACTCAATTTTTAATTGTAGTGAATTACAAGAACAATCCAAATTGGTTACTTAATACACCATCTAAGTATATATGTGATAAATGATGCTCCATTATCTACCAAATTTTGAAAATATTATTGAACTCCCTTATTCTTCAATGGTTTCTTAGTTTTTCATTTTATATGATCACTCAATTTTTCATTTTTTATGATCACTCATTTGCAATGTAGAATGATTGATATTTTATAGTAGGGTATGGTGTTATGGTGTTGACTAGAAGTGTGATGCAATGAACAATGTGCATTAGATGTGGAAATGTGTAGAAGGACCTATCTTAGAAGAATGGTTTAAAGCATAAGCATTAGAAGTCAGTGAAGTTCTAAATTTCTAATCATGAGGCTCTCTCGAACCAATAAACTTATGAATGTTTTTAAATGTTGGTGTAAAATTCAAATGTATGGTGCATAGCCAAATTAGGCTTTCTGTAAGACATTTAAAAGTAACATCACATTAACTAATAAGTAAAACCCTTAGCAATAGTCTGGCATGATAGAATATGACTTAATGAAGTTCTAACATCAAATTGAAGACACTATGTTCAATATGTGTTACCTTACAACATAAATACTATCTAGAAATTTGATTTTCTAAAATGATTATTGTAGATGAATACTTCTATGACAAGAATAAATTTGTTGGAACTTTGAATTTCCTATAAAATAAAACAAAAGAAATAAAATATTTTTGATCGATGAATGATTGCCCTTACACCCTAGATGCTCCTACATTAGAAAACCCATGTAACTGAGAAGTGATTCTCTCACTTTCAACCAATTAAAATAAAATAAAAATTCTTCACCTTAGTTGTATCTATTCATGTTGAGTCTTCAATTGGTCTTCACTTCCATTTTACAAATTATTCTTTATACTTTTTTCTCCTTATACTCTTTCTAACTCTTGTCGAACATTTTCTTAATTTCTTCAATTTATTGTTATGGTATATTCTTTTTCCAATTCATCTATGCATGTTTTATTATAATCCATGATCATAGTACTCATATAAATATGCAATATTAAACAATGGTGATATACCAAATACTTTAGACAAATCTATTTTAGTTGATTACTGGCATTCAATTTCTTTGTGATCTTGTAAGGTCCAAACTTCTTTATTTGTAATTTATTGTATTTTCCATGTGGAAATCTCTTTTTTCTTAGATATATCATCATTTCATCACCAAATTCATACTTCTTATGTCTTTTCTTCATGTCTATATTATTTTTATGCTTAGTATTCTTCTTCTCCAATTATTTTATTACTTCATGCAATTTATTCATATGATTTGAAAATTATTCTACTTCAACACTTATTTTATCTTTATTTATGATCTCTTAAATCAAATAATTTTTTGGATCATTTCCATACACTATCTTAAATGGTGTTCTTTTTATACTCATATTCATTGAATTATTATATGCAAAATTTTCTTGCATTAACTCTATATTCCAATTGTTTATTTTTTCCCTTATTAAGCACTTAACAAGTTTCATAATTTTTTATTTACCACTTATGTCTACCATCAATCTATTGGTGATAATGTTAAATTTAACTTCTAGTCATACATTTTCTTCCTTAATGACTTTTGAAAATAGCCAAAAAAAAAATGGTATCCTTATTAGAAATTCTACTTTTAGGCAATATTTGTACTCTAACAATCTCCTTGAAAATAAAATGAAATATGTATCACATCATTAATTTTCTTGAATGCTATGAAATATGTCATCTTAGAAAATATATCAACTACAAAAAATATTAAATTATAAAGTTGTGTTCTTAGTATTTTTAGTATAAAATTCATGCTTATATTCTTCCAAAGTTTCTTTGAAATTGGAAATGATTTATACAATCCAAAATTATAACTATTGTCTTATGTAATTTAACAAATTCTACAATTTTGAACATACACTTCCCATTCTTATATGCTTATGGCTAATAGCAATTATTTCTTACTAATGCTACTACTTTGGGGTAAACCCATAAAAGTGGTTTACAATTCGAGTGATGAAGGAAAAGTTGAAAAAAATGACCCCATGCAAAAAATGTTGCTTTTAGGGGTTGGAACGAACTATTTGGTTCAAGTGAACCAAAATAGGGTTCGCTAGAACTTGGATTCGAGCAAACCCATTTAATGATGGGGCCCACCATTCCCGTCAAAAAGCCAAAAGTGAAGGCTTGTGGAGAGGGGGTTCACTCGAACCAGGGTTCAAGCGAACCCTAGGGGTTTGCTTGAACCCCCCTTTTCCCCCCTTCTCCCTCTCAGACACCAAAAAAGTCTAGAATTTTGTGCTTCAAAGCTCAAGTTGAGGATGAAAATGGAGGAGACTTCATAGACCCAACTAGATGATGGTATTCCTTGAAACAAGCTATCTAGCAAATATAATTTTAATATGTTTTGGTTTTATTATGTATTTTTCTTTTTTTTTTAAACATAGGTTTTCATTGAAAATCAAGCTCTTTGTTCTGCACATGTGGAAAATAGAAAATTATCAAAAAATAATTAAAAAAATATGAGTGCACCAAATATTGAATTCCTTGATCCAACAAAAAAAATTGAATTTTGATACATACAAAAAAGTTACGTTGTATACGGTCTGCCTATGTCTAAATTATAATTGGTTTGACTTCAAAAATTGATTAAGGAAAAACTATTCAATAAAAATCTATGAGACCAATTGGAATCACTAGACATTGTAGTTACAAATCTAAATTCGAAAGAATTATAATTTTATCCTTCATTGAAAAAAAGTTATGTTGTATACGATGAGCGTCACTCCTTAAAAATGTTGTTTGCTGAAGAAAACTAGTTTTCGAAGGAGATGGAAAAAGAAGTGCAGTCTGATTCTAAATTTTTTTTAAAAATAATATTTAGAATCTACAGGCAAAATTTCAAAAATCACTAGTTTGCATCATCTTCAAATTCCTCACGGTTTAGCCACTATAGGTGCCTGAAAGTGAATATTTAGTTAGAAAAAATAATTTCAGTGTCTAGTTTGGCCAAAAATTATAAACCAATATTGTGGGATCACCCTTTGTCAACACCAAAATGGCCAACTAATCCACTGCTATGCTTCTCTTTGATGATTTTTTTTCATTAACCTTCTATTAATACACAATTGATTTCCTTTGTTCTAAAAACTAACTGTTGTGCTTCAATTGGGGTCATTTTTTGACAAATGTAGATCCTCTTGGGCACCATGATGTCTTTGGAGGGAAGCCTCATGCTTTGAGTTTAGTTCACCTATGGTCTTTCATGACCATAGTTGGCTCAAGGATTCATGCCAATCCTTTTATACGAGACAAGATTTGGCCCCTTCGCTACTCACAATTCTCCCACATGATGATTTTTAGATAAGAAGCGATTAAAATCAAGGTTTTTACCTTCAATGGGACTTGTTTTATAAATTCAACAATTTGTGGCCTTCTCTTATTAACCTACACAATTGGGTTTTGAATTCTTGGAATCCCTTTATTAATGGTAAGATTGAGTTTTTCCATTGTGTTAGGGGCTTCTTCATTTCAACCTTTGCCTCTTCAAATGAATGAGATTTGGTGCTTGAGAACTAGTTACAGATGTGGGGAGAGAACTCTCTCTTGGTAAATACTTCATCTACCCTCTTTAATTCACTCTATAAACCTCTCAATGCTCAACCTATTTGGGTTTCGCTCCCAAATTTTCCTCTCCAATTTTGGGAGGATTCTTGGTATGAAGCCATTGGTAATGCTATTAGCTGTTTTTTGAAGGTCGGATCTACTACTTCCTACATGGGTCACTCCATATTTAAGTCATGGTGAGCACAGATACATTCAAGGAGATTCATGGGAATATTGTTTTGATGGTGGGGGATATTCCTTGGTATCAACTACTTGACTATGAAGCTATCCCCTTCAAATGTAGAAGATGATTAACCATTAGCCACTTGGCTTCTAATTTTCCACTCTCTCGGCATAAGGGGGAAACCACATGGTAGACGAATGACTATGAAGATCACTTGACTATTAATTTTTCCTTAAAATAATGAGTCTTGTCAAGATTTTAAGTCTTCTCTTCTTTTTCTCCTTATGGTGAATCATGTTTACAAGAGGGTTTCTCATGCATTTGACGAGACTCTAGAGATTCTTGCTCCAATTCCTTGAGCTACCATTGGTGAGGCCCAACCTTGGCTACTCAATGCCTCATTTTTATTGCTCCTGTTATACCCTTGACTTTGGTGTTGCATCTACCTGCTCTTGAGGTGGTTGATTGATTATCAACATCACTAGCTAGATTCTCTTTTACTTCTATTTCACCCATGGATAGGATTTTTGAGGTGGAATCTCCCTTCTCCTAGGTCTAAGGACTTGGTTGATAAATTATACTTGAAAAAAATTCAAAGGGGAAAGAGAGGTCTTCCCAAATCTATCTTCCAATTGCAAACCAAAGTGAAGGGTGTGAGATTGAATAGGGTTGAGTCTAGCATTGTTTACTTTGGACCCCTAGGTACTCCTATGGGCTTAGCAACTTGGTAGCAATAGTATTATTTCTCACTTGGTAGGGTGCAATTGTATTTTTATCCCTTTCAATTTTTTTGGGTATGCTTTAAGCTACCCTATCTAGGTAAAAGTTTTATGATCCCTTCAAAACCATTTTACCTAATACAAAACATATCATCTTGAATCAAATGATCTAGAAACTTATCTCTATTCATACTTAATATATAGTTACATGTCTTCTATGTCACCAAAATAAATAATCACTCACATTTTTTTATTTACTCAAATCCAACTAATCCAATTATTATTTCAATCAAAAAATTATTTCTACTACTTTGTGGGTTTAGAAACTCTTTGATTTATCACTCTTACACTTCAACATAAAAGAGTAGTTTGCATAAATTTTACCCATCTCACATGCCTTTTATTTAACTTATCATGGCTATGCAAATAGTACAACGTTCGATGATGTATATACAACACAAATTATTTGGAAATAAGTAATGTCTTCACTTTTTTATTACTTGAATTATGAAAAATTATAATCATATGCTAAATATTTTTCTTTGTATCATTCAATTTTTCACTAAAGCATTTTATCAGTCTTCCTTCTTGGCTCAATATTGCTCTAATTGTGATTTCATTAGCCTCACAATCCGCCTTAAGTATCTTATCAAAGTTTGGAAATCCTAACACTAGTTCAATAGCTTTATTCTTTTACAATTCAAAGCTTTGTGTGCCCTAACAATCCACTCAAATTATTATTTTTTATTTTCCTATTGTTTTAGCCATTGGCCCCATATACCACTAAATTACTCTAGTCAAAAATGAAAAGTACACTTCTTGAAATTAAAAATTTCAAGTATATCAACTTTTCCCTCATAAAACTACACTTTGTGATATTGATCAAAAACTTTCCTCACAATATTTGTAACACTATTATGATATGCTTCAAATTTTATTTCATAGTCATACTCAAAATGAAAATATCATCTAAATTACAACCATAAACTTATCCAAATATAAATGTAGTACTTAATTCATCAATCCCATATGTGTGTTTTATGTGTCAATTAACCCAAAGGATGTGATGAACCACTTATATAATGCTTTTTTTAATTGAATGTTTTCTTTCATTTATCTTCCTCCCTTATCTTACTTTTATGATAGTCTCTCTTCAAATCTATTTTTGCTAAAATAATATGTTCCACTCAAACAATCAATCAATTCATCCATCCTTGGTAATGGAATCTTATACCTTATTCTGATATTATTAGTTTTTCTAGAATATGTGTTCTCCATTCTCCTCCCTTCTCTAGTGTTAACATGATCGTTACAACATGGGAACTAAAAATTTCTTTTCTTAGTCGTTTCTTCAACTTGTTTTAGATTATCTATTGAAATATTCATTTTTACTAGCATCATCCTATGTGAAAATTTATTTGAAAAAATTGCTCCCAGAATCAAATCCATGTGATAACTAATACTCTCAATGAGTGGTAATCTATATGGCATATTATCAAACACTCTATCACTATACTTTGTTAGCAATTCTAAATAAATGTGTTTCCCTTATCCTTCATCTACACCACCACATACTTTTGGAATCAATATAAAATTTATGTTTTCATGCTTCATATAATCAAATAAATTCTTACCATTAAATAAAAAAAATCTAGAATTATTGCATACTTGTTTTTCCTCCTCTTTAATTGGAGTAAAAATATGTTTCTAACTAGCCTTCATCAAAATGAAAGTATTTCCTCTACCATTATGAAAATTGTTTCTATCATACAACCATGGTCTTCCTTACAATGAATTTCATTCATCTATGATCATAACATCGCACAATACATTATCATGATATGATTCTATTTTGAACTTGACCAAACAGTGTTCACTTACCAACACCTTATGCTCATTCTACAACTACAAGTTTCTATATAGACTAGGGTGCTATACTTTTTTTAAATTCAACTTATCAACCATCTCACATGGCACAATATTATTAGTACTAACACTATCAATGATGACCATGCAACATTTACCTTTAGCGTTGCATATTATATTAAATAAAAAAATTATTTGTATGAGTTCATCTCTATCTATACCATTGGGTTGCAACAAAAATTTATCAACAAAGACTCATGTCTTTCTAGTTTATCCACTTGGCTTGGTGATCCAATTGATTCTTCATTTGCATGTGTAGCTCTTACTCTTCCTTTGTACCTTTTATTCTTACATATTTTATATTGTGAACACTCAAACACTCTATCCTTCAACGCCACACTTGAAATGAGCCTTTCAAAAATCTTCTACTTCCTTCACAGTAGCTTCATCTACCTCAAAAATAACCACTATTTTTTTATTGTATTAAATTTCACCTCCTTTTGCATTTTATATCCATTACTATTTCCTCTACCACCAACTTTATATCTTTCTCTTTGAAACATAATATGTCTTCCTCTTTTTATTCATCCACATTTGAAATTTCATTACCATTTTTTTTCCTTTATGACAAACTGATACTTTTTCTATTATATACAATCTCACTAGGATCAAATCCTCTTGAATAGATACTCTCAAGCCATTGAAACATCTTTCCGAATTTTCTTGATTATTTTTATGATAACCATCCCTAATTGTGAACTTATAGGTTCCTTCAATATAATTATGTGTATTATCTTTCTATCTCAAATCTTCTATCTTTTAAAATAAATTAACTAATAGTTTTCAAGTATAAACATCTTCTAATCTAGGCACCATCCAATCCCATTATTGAATATCTTATTTTCCTATCCTATTTAAACTAATAGAAAAACTAATAATCTCAATTCTACGTGCCTTACCAATGCTTGAAATATCTTTTAGTGTTTTACTTGATCTCCATCTTCTTCTTTATCTTCTACAATTGGTTTGAAAAATTATGCATTTATTTTTTATGTTCTTCATCACTTTCATCATTTATAGGGTTATGGACCATTATTCTATCTTCTTCTACAACATCCAACTAGATATGGACATTTCCAGACATCTCAAAAAAATTATCTATATTTCTATAATGTTAATAACTTCTTGGCATCTACCCTCTTCACAGAGGCATCTTTGACTTTAGATCTTGTGTAAGCTACCTCAAATTTAGTGATCTATTTATTAGTATATTTTATTGATTCCTTCTCTCCAACATGATATTGGAAGATATATGATACCATTTTCCTTCTTTAGGACTCAAAACCTACTTTAATTCCACTTGATGTAGTCATAGAAAAAGGGTTCAAGAACTTTACAACCATGCAACCTTAACATACTAAATTCACAAGCTTTTCACAATGGAATGAAATCATACAAGAAATAAATAGAAAATTACATTATTGATTCATGATCTTAATTAAGCTAATTGATTTTATTGTAAAGGCTTAGAATAAAAATTATAGTGATTTGGTTTAAAATATGTTGGTCTCCATCCTTTAATTTATGGACCATAGATTTCAAAGCCTCTAAAATAAATTGACACAAAATATTCTCACCCTATGAAGGAATAATCCCAAGAAGCTAATAGACCATAGTTCAATAGAATACTTGTGGTTGATAATATTATCTCTTTTAAATCTAAGAAGAGATCTACATGTTCATCTTCTCACCACTCTTGTAGCCTAGTTTAAGATCCCAGAGAAGGAGAGTCTATTACAAAGAATAGGAGGAATTATTTGATTTTCTAGTTTAAGTTCAACCTCCAATCATGTGGACACTAATTATTCACATTAATTTTTTGTAGAATCATTATGGATCTCTTGATGAGCTCCTTGAAAATGATATGACCCTTGACCTACATTCTCCATGAATTTCATTTCATACTGATCCTAGAATAAAATACACCATGCAAGATGCTTGTCTAAAAATTCACACTCTTAGTATTGTGTTTATAGGAGTTGAAAATTATTTTCTTTTTACATTATATGTTTGAATTAATCCAAAAATTCTGTATTTTCATGCAATCACAACATGGGACATGGAGGCCTTGTCACTTCTTTTTCCTACATGATATCCACATATGATTGTTTGTAGTTGTGACCCCACTGAGCATGCCTTGTGGACTTTATTTAATATTGCCAACCATTTCATTGGATTTTTTAATGTTTATTATTCCAATGATTATATTGAAATATCTCTTCTATAGTGATGGATTGTATATTCATTTCCTAGTACTTCTTGTATCATGTGTGCTAATTTTAATATGGTTGATTTGGTATTTTATAAATGTTACAAATTTTCTTATGAACTAGATAGCTAGTGAAAGGGTATTACATATGCAATAAATTGTCTCTTTTACCCTAATGTTGGTTTCTACCACCCTATTTGTTTATGGTTTATGTAGGATAATCTATAGATTGGTACAGAGAGAATTCTTAAATGCCTTAACAAAGTTATGATCTCTTGATGGCGTATCTTTTCATTTTCCAACTATTACAAAATATTGGTTGAGCCTTTTTTGGAATTTATTCTCTTATCACTTTCATATTTGATTCTCTATTAAAAGGGAAATGGTGGGGCCCAAGGAATCTAAGATATAGCTATTAATGAACATTTCATTATTAAATCATCAACCCATAGTGGCCCACATCTTGTGCATATGGAACCTCAAGCCATGTATAGCCCTTGGATTTGGATTGATTCAATGGTGGAATGTCATAATCAATCATACAACTCACTTCCTCTAGATCTATTAGTGCTAAGTGGCACTCTTCCATCACTACTTATATGAGGCCATCACCTCGTAGCTCCATCATACCTCCACCAACTTGGAGCACTTCCTTTCTCTCCTACATTACAACTTTTCCAACATAATTAAATCACTAATACGCATATGGCTTAGGATTCTTGATTGAAGGTTTTCTTTCATTGGCTCAAATTGAAGATTGAGTTTCCAAGGAATTATTTCAAGCTCTTAGAGTTGGCCAAAATTTTGAAAATATCAAAAATATCAAAGAAGGGAACCAATTTTTTCTTAAATTCTCACCATACTTCAAGATGTTTTCACCATTACTAGCTAGTTTTGTAAGCCAAGGATCCATCCCTGACTTCAAAATAAGATCTCCGGCAATGTAAGTGTTTTTCACCTTAGGATCTCCACTTTGCAGTGGATATTATTTGATCAATGGCTCTCTTTGGTATATCTTAGAGAGGCAATCTTTTCCATGCCCAATGATAAGACCCCTAGTTACAATGGCTTTCCTTGTAAAAGTACTTTTGGACATGGTTGGCCCTAATCTTTTACAATTTTATAATGAGGAATATGTTATTGGCTCCCTAGGAGCTCTCATAAACAAAAGAAGTATCAATTTCATACCTAAAATTGGTGACCCAGGAGAGAATAACAATTAGCATTCAATCACTCTTAACACCTCATACAAGATCATTTCCAAAGAGCTTACACTCTAAATTTTTCATCCACTTTTTCTTATCATCCAACCAAAGTAAACTATATTTATCAAAGGTTGCTATATTTTGGGTAACATCCTTGGGGTTGGGAAGGTGTGGAGTGAGCTAGGCATTCTCAACAATAGGTTATTTTCATCAAAATTATTTTTTTAAACATATGATTGTATTGAATGGACTTTCATTTTGGCCATGATTTGGGATCTTAAATTTCATCTCAATCAATTCAAATGATCTTAGTAGATGTATTGGCTTTCTCACTACCAATGGTTGGTAACCCCCTTCATTTTAGTTTTTCCACTTTATCAAACAAGGATATCCCTTGGCTCCAACATTTTATGTCTTGGTTACAAAGGGATTTGATTTTTTGTTAGCTAATTCTATCTTCTAATGAAGATTCAAGGGTATTTATCTATATAACTCTTCCTCCCATCTTGTTAGTAGTCATTTTATGGATAGATTTTTTCTTACTCTTCTTAAGGAATCAAACAATGTTACACATTCTTTGCAATGTCTTGATACCTTTTGTCTTGCTTCTAGTTATGGCATACAATAGCAATAAACCCAATGATATTTCCAACCTTCCTTTCCTTCCAAAACCAACATGTCTTAGAAAATTTTTCTCAAAATGGGTTTATCATAGGGAGTTCTTTCATTTTCTTGGCATACCCTTTGTTTTTCAATCTTAATCTACTACCTTGTGGTAAATTGTTCTATCTTGTATTGACAAAAACTCTATTTTTGGTTTGCCAAGCCCCTCTCCTTGATGAGAAAATCCATATCTATTCCAAAGTGATTTTTTTAATTTGTGCATATTATTGTTCTTGTTGGTTGAGTGAGTGCAAGAACTTCGGTCCACTTTTGGCCAAAAAGTGGATTTTGTTTAAAAATCAATTTTTTCATAGTTAGAGTGAAAATTTGCAGCACTTGCACATAATATTATGATGCAAAAATATAAAATGTAAGATTTTTTTAATTTTAAAATATGTAATTTATTGTAATACCTAGATAATAAAAGTTATTTTCATATAGGATGTACAAAAGTGACTTTTTAAAATTTGTATATTTTGGGTCAAAACATGCACATGCACAACTAGAAAAATTTGAACTAAATGAAAGTATTTTTATAATTCATTTTCTAAAAATATGTTGTATGGTAGTGAATTTTGGTCAAGATAAAAAAATATATATTTTTTTTTTGTACTTGAAAGGTCTCCCACAATCGGTTGCACCATAGCTTGCAAGATGTCAAAGTCTATTTTCCTATAGACTAAAGTCAGTATCAATAGTGTGGAAAGGCAAGGGAAGTGGTAATAAATATGAAATCCTTTTGAAAATATAGGAGTTGTGAGTAAGAAGGTAGCTAAAAAAATTCAGCTCCTATGACTAAATCATCTCTACCAATCAATGCAAACCAAAAAGCACTCCACTACAAGACTGGGAATTCATAGAAACTCATTTGTGTGTCAAGAAATGAAGTCATATGTAAGATGATTGGAAAGTGGATAGCAATAACAACTTTGAATTTTTTCCCACAACTCCAATCTTGACTCATCACCTCATTGCTGGAAACTATACCTAGGTCCCAAATCCTATGATCAACTCCAAAATCCTCACTAAAATCAAAAATATCTCCATCATCTAACTCGAAGAGTGGGTTATCACATGTCAAATCAACACTCATCTCAAAATGTGGGTTATCAATCAGCTGAATATTAACACCAAGATCAAACCAATCATCCTATCGGTCCAAACTCCCATTTTATGATTTCTTGGGACAATGTAATAAATAAAACTCCTCATGAATGTAATCAAGTTCTTCCACTACCTGTTTGATAAAAATTTATGTTTCCTTGCTCTCTTGCTCCATGTATTGTTCAACAACCAGAATTAAAACCCAAATCTACTTGAGATATCATCAATGAAATGAGATGAGTGATCATCAAATGCTAATTTGAAGACATCATTTTTTTGTTCTCCATGCCCATCGTCTGAAGGTACATTAGTGAACTCATCATCAATATATTCTCCACTAGAAACATCAAGGTATTCATTAGACTTAGAGTCATCACCGGATGAATCCAAACTAGGATCCAAGGTTTTAATTTTGTCCTTTCCTTCATGCACAACCTTATCCACAATAGTTTCATGCATGACCAAAGAGTCATCCTAAGGCTTCGTCTCACATTCTTCATGTTTCAAAATAATCACCACATATTTTTCTACTATGAACTTCTCTTCAACCACCTTCTCTTCATTGAACAAGTAAGGTTTCAACTCTTCAAACTCCTTAAAATGAAGTTTTGGACCCTTCTTATCAAACCTCTCTATGAGGATCTTTCAATAAAATGTACATAAGATGTAATCCAAGCATGCCCCATTTTGATCATCCCATGATTCCACCACTCATGTGCAACTCTATCAAGGTATATAGCAGCATATTTTATGTATTCTTCTTCGGACATGGGGTTCATATTGAAGTAGATGTCCACCTTTTGAACCCATTCTCATGTTGAAGTCTCATCAAACCCATCAAAATAAGAAAGGCTAAGTTTCCCAAATTTCCTCTGTAAGTCATTATGATACTCACTATCGCCCTTGTTGGGCATGTGCCATATCTTGACATCCATATAATCTCAAAGAGATATGTCATGCTAAAATCTTGGACCTGCATCAATCCAATCATGTTTGACATGATCTTGAATTTCAATTAGTGTGAGCTCATGCTCTGGTTGTGGTTCAACTCTAGGTGGAAAAACCTGCATGAGAAGTCTAGCCATGACTACCCTATGGTACTGATTTGTTGCTACGTGTTGAACCAAGCCAACTCTCTATCCATTATTGCCTCTATTGTTTCCTCCCAAGCATTCCAACCCATAAACCACCTGTGCAAGATGCTGATTAGTTTCTTGTGCATGTTGTGTTGCTAAATCTTATCCTATAACCACAACATCCAAAAGAAGCATCACATGATCTAGTTCTACATGTTCCCTATCTTCTCTTCCACCCCTATCACCCATATTTTCTAAGTTCATTGATTTTGATGAGTGGGTTTCAAAGTGTTGCTCTT
Source organism: Sequoiadendron giganteum (assembly GCA_007115665.2). NCBI lineage: Eukaryota > Viridiplantae > Streptophyta > Pinopsida > Cupressales > Cupressaceae > Sequoiadendron > Sequoiadendron giganteum. The sequence goes on from CM021100.1 coordinate 629,004,412, forward strand.
TCATCTTTGAATGCCAATGCTCTCACAAATCCTCCTCGTTTTTCCTCAGTCTTTCAATATATCTTCTTTCTCTATCATTAATGTTCATAGAGGTTCATTACCCACTATCTGGTAGGATTAATTTTATCTCTAATACTATTGTAATGAGCACCCTTGATTTTGTATTAATGATTTATTTGTAGGTTTATTTTCCAATGAAATGATTTTGTTGATGTTTACTTTTAGATCACATTCAAAAAATTTAAAAATACCATCTAGCATGAAACTAAGCAACAAAACATATATAAAATAGTGTTGACCATAACAGGTTTATATTTCAGACTTCATAGAACATGTCCAACATTTTATATTCAGATTTAAACTTATTATAGACCTGGTATAGTCTTCAAACACAGAGTAGAATGCTCAAATCTGATCCAATGTCCTACCCTCAAGAACATGGGCTAGGGAACTTGGTTTTTCCAATCTTCAAGCCTTCAAACACCCTAAAATTTTCTCTAGCACTGTCAAACTCTTCAGGTGCTGGCAAAACGTTGGGTCCACTTTTGGCCAAAAAATGGAAGTGTTTTCCTTGATTTTCAGGATTTCACATTTGACCTTAAAATTTGAAGCACTTAGAGATGAAATCTTTAAAAATTCACTAATCATAAAATGTAGTACTCGGAGTCTAGTTTCCAAATATGTAATTTGATTCAATACCTAGATGATATAAGTTAATTTTCAATAGGCGTTTCTAAAAATCGTTGTTTAAAAGTCACTTTTTTTTTACCATACCATGCATGTGTGTATCATCCATATTTTGACCTAAATAATCATATTTTTCTAAATCCTTTTGAGAAAAGATTTGTAACTCACTAAAGCACGTTTTTGATATTTTTTGTAATTTTTTATTGATTTTTTTGTTAATTTTTTACTGCCCATATTTGTTGTTTTGAAAAAAAATCATGTACGTCACACATAACATGACCTAAAATTATCATTTTTTGAATTTTTTTTCAAATTGGAAATAATTTTTTTAAGTACATTTTCGTGCAATTCATTTTACAAAAAAATATTTTAATGAGAAGTTGTTGAAATACTAAAAAACTCTGATATTTCAATTTTATGGGTGAGTTCCATCATAAATTAATTGAAAAATAGAAAAAATAATCCAATTATAAAAAATTACATATTTGGAATCTACACTATCTCATATATAATGTGTTTTAATTTCATTAAAAATTTCTACAAAAAAGGTCTTCAAACATATGTCCAAAGTCACTATTTTCTTGTGGCATTGACATGACCTTCAAGATGTAGGTCAAACCAAGTCCAAAGCTTAGGTTTAGGTCCCCAAGCCTTTTCCCGAACCAGAAAATAAGGCAAAAACCCAACCAAAAATTCAAATTTTAAGAAACGAGATCGAGATTTATAAAATAGGATCATATTTTGTAAATAGGATCTCATTCCCTTTTATTTTTATTCAAACCATTAAAAAAGAAATGAGATCTCGTTTACTATGGATCCCTTTCTTTTTTACTAACTTTTTAATTTTTATTGGAAAAATATTAGTGTCAAAGAATGCAACTTGATAGTCTACGACCAACAACGATAATTTCACTTATTTTCTATCGATTTTTGTCTTTACAGGGTCTTCAACTTGCAATTTGAATTGAATTTTTGAAAAGAGGCATCATTGGGACAATTTTGAGTAGAATTGTGTTCATTTTCTACTTGTTTGAAGGAGTAACAAAAGAGGAAGAGTTTCAGTATTGACATTCGTTTGTGCTTCAGAATTTTGTAATCAAGGGATCACAAGCTCGTAATAAGAGGAAAGATAGGAAGGTATTGACCCCTGAAAAATTGAAGCAAAGGGAGAGGAGGCAAAATACAAAGAGATAAAAGAATGAGAATTCAATCAATGAATAATTTTGAAGCATCCAATTCCACAACTATTGAAGGTGAAAACATTGAGGAGACCATGGATGTAGACGATGCAAATTTACAAGAGGTTAATGTGGAAAATAATACGATTATATAAACTAACCCTAGTATGTCTTCAAATCCCCCTTTCAATGCTATGAAGAATGTTTCAATAGGCACAAATATAGGTAAGTCTTCAAATCCACCTTTGAATGAAATGGAAACTTTATTTATAAGAGATTTAAAAGAAACTGGATTTAATGATGTTAACATCGATAATATTCATAGAGATGAAGATTTTAGACAAATTGTTGTTGAAAATGAAAATGCAAAACATTTTGTTGTTTTTAAAAAGTTAAGCAGCATTTACAGGGTGTCAAACCCTTCACAAAGGGTCGGAAAGGCCAAAGGAAAACATAGTTCAAACAGAACTTGAACTATAGGCACAACCAGAAATAGCTGACCGACAGCTGTCGAAAAACAAAGAAATCAAACAACCCCAGAACTAGAGGGGTCCAGGCTGATGCCACCAGACTTGGGTCAGGAAGCAACAATAGAAAGGTGGGGCCCTTCTTCTTCTGAAGGACAACCGACCAAGGAGGCCCGAAGTCAAGAACCACTGGGGAAAGGAGCGGCTCCACCCTAGGCACCATAGGAGAGGAACCACCAAGCAAAGGAAGCGAAGCACACAATAACGAAAATGAAAATCGTTTTGTTGTTGAAAATGAAAATGAAAATTGTTTGTTTTTGAAAATGAACATGAAAATACTTTTGTTTAAAATGAAAATGAAAACTGTTTTGTTGATGAAAATGAAGATGAAAATTAAAGTCATTTTAAAGTTGAAAATGAAGATGAAAATCAAGGATGTGATGTTGAAAATGAAATTTATTTTTTTAAAATTTGAAGAAATGTTTTGGATAATATTTCTAGTAATATTTCTTGGAGACAAATAAGAACGCATGCCAATAGATTATACAAAGAATTTTTTATCATAAAAAACTAGCATTTCAATCTCAACTAATGATGCAATTGATGAGAATGTGAAAAATGAGAAAAATAATGAAAAAGTTAGGCATTTTTGTTAAACCAAGAAGAAAAGATCAATCACTATAATATGATATGTCTATTGTTGCTAGTGCCATTGAATCTATTGGAAAGAATAGTCAATCTAAATATAAGAATATAGCAAGACAAGCTATAACAACTACTATAGTTAATAAAGAAACTTTGAATAAAAGAACGGTAAGAAATATTAGTGAAATTCTAAAAATACATCCTAAAACATTGGTAAGAGTGGAAAAGAGAAGAGAGTATAGAAAATGATCCAATCAACCAATGTTGGAGTTTTAGTGGTTGACTCCCAAGGTCTGATATAAAATTGAATGTTGAAATCAAATCTTTGATTGGAAAATATTGGCATGATAATATTAGGGTATCATCTAATGCTATAGATGTTTTAAAATTAAGAGTGGGGTCCAAAGTTTGCGATCCTCATCCAAAACACCTATTACATACAACACAAATTGAATTTTATAGAAAATTTTGTGGTGATTTAGGGTTACCTAGTAATATTAGAATAAGTCAAAGATCTTTTGAAAAATGTAAATCTTGGTATGTAAAAATTAATAAGCAATAAATATCTTCTTGTTGTAAAACACATGTTCATTTTTTTTATTATTATGATGTTTTTCGAATATACATTGTATTTTGCATACTAACATGATTATGTAGGAATGTGGTATTAATATGCAACCTAAAACAATAAAGGAGTGTATATCAATATTTTTTTGTGAAAGATCTAATGGGAAATTATTTTATTTAAGTTCATGTATTTCTGGATAATGCACTAGTTGTGGCAATATTTCATTATTAAGAATTTGTATGCATGAAAGTGTTGAAAATGATTTTGGACAACAATTAGTGGATGTTAAAATATTTAAGAGTGTTGACTATTCTTTAAAGGATGGAAAATTTGGAAAGTGTTGTGACTTAGTTGTAGAAAAATTTAGTGTACAAGTATTCATCTTAGAATTTAAGAGGAAGATTGTACCAAAATATGCCAAGCACTCTCAACATGCTCGATGGCTTGATGGAAAATTTCGCGAATGTAGAAACACATTTCTAGTTGGAACTATAATATCAGTGGTTGATTTTGCGGAAAACTATAATCTAGCTCCGCAAGAGGAAATCCAATCACAATATTACAATTCAGTGCAAGTGGTTATGTTTGTTCATATTGTTTGCAGACATGCAGATGATAGCACAGAGGATGATAAAAAATTTTTGAGGGAGTATCATTTCTATTTGAGTGACAATCGATTACACTCATCAGAGTTTGTTCAATACTGTTTCAATATATTTTATACAAATTTAAAAGAGAGGAATCCAGATGACAGAACATCTCATATGGTTAGATAATTGTACGGGACAATTCAAGAATGCTCAAATGCTCTATTGGCTAAGTAGGGTTCACAAGGAACATAATGTCCAACATATGTGGGGTTTTTTTGATGCTAGACATGGTAAAGGAGAACATGATGGAGCTAGTGCATGTGTTAAAAGAATTCTTCCTAGAGAGCAATTGAAATTTGAGGATGCAATAAAATTTAAAGATGCATGTGGGATTGTGGATTGGTGCAATTTACAAGATTATCTACACCTAGATCAAGTGAGCACTCTATAGTTTTTTGATTCTTTGGTTGGTTGAAGAAGAGAAAATTCTACCTAGACCTGATTGTGAGACAATCAGTGGATCTACTAAATGGCATTCATTTAAGAGTTTGAATGCAAGTACATGGACTATCTGGACAAGGGAGCTTGCATGTTTTTGTCAGTTTTGTATTTTAGGAAATTTGGAAGCATGTGAGAATACATAATGGGTTGAAGATTGGAAGCAAAGATTGTTGACACCTACACAAGCACATGATCAATTTGAAACAACAATTGAAGACAATGATCAATTTTTTGCATCAGACGACTATGACCGTGTTTAAGACCTTATACAATAAGGTAATTTAATTCAATTTATAAATCATTTTATTTCACTTTATTACTATTTTGTAATGCTTTTATTTATTTATACATATGAATGCATATATGTAGATTGGTCAAATTATATGGACATGTGCAAGTTATTGAATCAAATTTTCTTTGTATCTGACATGTGCATGTTATTTTTGCACCTAAGGAGAATGAAGAGGAAATTGAATATTGGTTGGCTTGTTGTGTGGAGATTGAACATAAGTTAATAGCACCTCAAGAAGATGATGTTGGCTATCCTTATCCAACAGGTTTGGTGATCCCCTTAAGACATCTCCTTAAGCAAATTTTGATAACAAGCCTTTCATCCCCTTAAGAAAATTTTGAGAACTTCTTTGATGATGGCTATGATTATCCAATAGGTTTGGTGGTGTTTGTTTGCACTTGGCTATGCAAATACCTAATAAGGAAGAATGGTTTGACTGCATTCAAAGATTATGAAACACATAAGAAGATTATACACTACTCACATTTGGTGGTGGCAACAAATATAAAACTAGTGAGGTATTGTGGAAGACCTGCAAATAAAAAGCTATGGACAATTTCTATGGAAGAGCATGAGACAATCATAGATGTGCTGCAAAAAAGAGAGGATGTAGATGATACAATGGAATAGGTAAATACAAGTAAATATAGTTTATTTTATATTGTCCTTTTAAATACATTAAATACATTTTTTGATATTGCTTGTGCATTATTAGTTGAAATTGACTTAAATTATCCTTTTATATCCTAAGCCATCATCACAAATTTATCACATACTTTGAGACAAAAAAGAGAGTCCATGTAGATTCAACCTAAACATGGAATACTTGGTAAAAACAAGTAATTATTAGTTAAAATATATTTAAATACATGTTTTGATTATATATTGATATTGCTTGTATGTTAATAGTTAAAATTGATTTATTGTCCATTTGTATCCTTAATCCATCACCACAAATTCATCACATAGTTTGAGATGTAAAAAAGAGAGTCCATGCAAATTCAACCTAGAAAACATGGAATACTTGGTATTAAAGCCAGGTAATTGTATAGTTTTAGATTTATATATTTAAATACATGTTTTGATTATATATGGATATTGCTTGTATGTTAATAGTTAAAATTGATTTATCATCCTTTTTTGTATCCTTAAGACATCATCACATTGATCTCATACTCTGAAACAAAAATGAGAGGATGCAAATTCAACCTACACACATGTGTGGAATACTTGTAAATACAGGTACAAGTTATGTATATAAATAGTTTTATATAAATTAAAATACATGTTTTGATGATATATTGATATTTCTTGTATCATTTTGATATCAGGTGGTGTGAAGACTTGCTACATTCCCCACAAGTTTCAGATTTTCTTGAGATGGCATAGCCACATTTTGTAAACATTGATTTGAGTTGGCATATATGTACATACACAATTACACATTTTGTACAAATTTGTATACATGTACATACACAATTATACTCTACACTTTTATATATCGAAATCAATATTCTATGTATTTTGTTTGTTAAATGTGCATGTTTTCCTACTCCAAAACTTTAAATTTGATTGTATAATCACTAAATAGATCATGTATATTATTGTTAAATTTGGTTGCCTTGGGCAACTTCACCAAATTTTGAGAACTTCTTTGATCCCCTTAAGACATTGTATTAGGACCCCTTAAGACATCCTATTATGACATAAATTAAATTAACATTGACACTATTTTTGTATAGAATGTGATTTTTATAATGAGTCATCCTAAATTCTAGTACTTAATTATATCAATTATGATTAAATATGGGACATGTACTTTGAAGTATTTTCAATCCCCCTAAGACGTCCTATTAGGACATATCCTAAATATTTATACTTAATTATATCATTTGTTACGATGAGTCACCCTTAGTCTAATACTTAATTATATCAATTGTGATCCAACATGAGACGTGCTTTGAATGATTTGATCCCCTTAAGAAGTTCTATTAAGACCCCTTAAGACATCTTATAATGACATAAATTATATTAACATAACATTATTTTTGTATAACTTTTGTGATTGTTATGATGAGTCATCCTAAATTCTACTACTTAATTATATCAATTGTGATTAAATATGAGACATGTACTTTGAAGTATTTGATCCCCTTAAGAATTTTTTTGAGAACTTCTTTGATCCCCTTAAGCAATTTAGCACTTAAATATGAGACATGTACTGGTAAGTATTTGATCCCATTAAGCAATTTTTTTAGAACTTCTTTGATAGGTTAATGTCTTGGCTATGAATCAATAAATTTGTAAAGTAAAACTATTTAAATGTCCTATTAATTTCAACTTTAATTTCATATTTGCATTTAATTTCACATTAATGTTCTATTAATGTCTTGACTATGAATCTTTAATAAAGTACAAATATTTGAATGTCCTATCAATTTCATATTAATTTCACATAAAATGCATAAGTGCACATGTGTAAATTACTATTTAACAATAATAGACCATAAAATACTGAAATTAATAAAGTCCATGAAACAATATATTAAATCCATGAAAATACTGAAACATATATTCAAATAATGAAACTTGTACATATATGTAGTCCATGAAATAATCAAATATAGTCCATGAAATAATCTAACTCATATCATCTCTAAATCAAGAGACCTCTTCACACTGTTTGGACTACCCAGATGACTTGAATCACTCTGTACAAGATAAAGAAAGTTGAAATCAAATGTAAGACGATTAAAAATGATTTAATGATAACTTAATTTATAATTTATCATAAAATTAAATTACCATGTGAGGTTGTTTTGCATGCTCTGGTGCACCTGAACCTATCTCTACATGCTCTGAATCAATCTACATACAAGAGAAAGAAAGTTGAAAATAGATGTAAGACGATTAAAAATGATTTAGTTCAATTTAATTTATAATTTATCATATTTAAATTGTACTGTAAGAGGTTGTTGTGCATGCTCTAGTGTAGGACCTAACTCTACATACTCAACTACAAGACATGTCTCGTGCTATAAAAGAAAATTAATTTAACATGTATGAGCATATATATTCAATTTTAAATTTAATTTAAGTTATTCATAATGTATAATTTGTAATTGACTTTCAATATAATCAAAAAAATAAATTACCGTATGAGGCTACTTTGAATATTCTGGTTGAGGTGGTGTGACCTCATCAAGGCAAAAGTGGCACCAACAAAGTCTTACAAAGTCAAATTTAAAAGCACGTGTACTTGAATTAGGTTAAAATATATATATATTCAAGTGTACCAATAGTGGTAAATTGAAATCTATTTAAAATACTAACAAATTGTGCATACATGTGTAGAATTCTTTTAAACAACCTAAAATTCAAATGTCTCCTGAATTGTCGCCACATCAAATGTGCATTTGATCCCCATTCTCATGGTTGTGTCAACCTACATACATAGACATAATGCTTATAATATTTACTTGTACATGCACATTTGATATATAGTGAATTCAAAATACAAAATTGTAAGTATAGTAACTTTAAATAATTTACAATATACATGTACCTGCACCTCATGTGAGATGCCTGACAATGGAGGAGTGCTCAACAACCCCTCAAATGGAACCAATGTGGAAGTCAATTGACTCCCCTAAACCAACATAAATATTTAAAACACATGTTCATGATTGAATTACAAATTAAAAATTCAAGTTAAAAAATTATTTCATATTCTTTAAAATTTTGAAATCAAAATACCCCATAAGGGTTGTTGACTTGCACTGGTGTCGAAATAAAAAATCAAGCAACAGATGATGCCCCTGTGGTTAGTGTCATCTAAACCAAACAATTTGATTGTTAAAATATTACTTTATATATATATATATATGTTCATTAAAAATATGTGCTTAAAAAATTCTTATAAATTCAACATGTACATGCAGATTTATACTTGTGTCAAAATGTTTGCAAGGTGATTCTCTATAGTAAGAAAATCAACGTATGAACTGATGCCACCAAATTCTCCACCAAAATCTCCATGTCTACCTGAACTGAGTGTAGCTTGATCAGGTCCATAGCATACTTGATGACAACTAGTACATATGTGGAGTGTTGACGCTCATGGAGTGGTACTAAAACCAGCTCCATACAACACTCCTTTGTGGTCGTGGTCTCTAGCCTCAGTCATCATCGCAAAAGTATGCTCATCAAGGTTACCTGTGAGTTTACTCAAAGATCCTAATACATATATCATCGCACGATGATGCACAAGTGTAGGAATGGCAGGAGTGCGAGGATCTATAAGAGGTTGGGCATGCATGGGACGTCGGGGATCAACCCATGCCCCTAACCTTTGTTGTGGCATGCTGCCATCAACACCCTGAAATGATTTAAAATCAATAATTGGGCTTTTTACCCAAAACAAACTCTGTATATAATTTACTCAAAAAGTATAAAGGGGCCTCCAAATTAGCATGTGGTGGATGGTCAAATACCATCCACCATCACTCCCAAAAATGTGCATACATTTGTGGATGTCTATACCACCTCATCGATATTCTAGGTTTATTTGCAAGAATGGGTAGGTTAGTGACAGGGTCGAAAAAATAAGATGCAAGATGGGCTTTTGTTATTTTCAGGTCCAAAATTTGTTTATAAGAGAGACCATCTAAATAAAATTATCTCATATCCTCTCGCCATTGCCGATGCCTATCTAAGTTCACATCAATGGACCTAATTGCATCAACAAAATTTTGCATCACAAATGCAAAATGCCTCAAGTGCGGTGGAATCAATGCTTCATTTTGAATAGCATTGGTTTGGTTCTAAATGGATCTAACATTGCCATTGATATGTGCTCACAAGCAAGCCTCATCAAATCCTAGAGGTGGTGGAGGTAGGATGTTATGAGGTGGAGGGGGTGGAGGTGGATTAAGGATATCATCAATATCGAATTGATCCATGATATATATAAGTGAACCTACAACAAATTATACAAAATTAACAAACAAGTACCAAATTACAAGAAATAGTTAAATTTTAAACTTACATGAATTTTTTTAAATAGGATACATACATATACATACACATACATACATCATTCAACCTGAGCATGTACATACAAATTTCAAAATTTAAGATACATGTTTAAAATTAAAAAATAGGATGTACAATGCATACATACATCATTCAACTTGACCATGTGTACATAGAAATTTCAAAATTTAAGATCTAATTATGTAATTTTAATATACGTACATACTAAAAAATAAACTTAAAACATACACAAAAATCTCATTTATGTGTAAATGAAAAAACAAATAATTGTTAATGTGATGTGAAATCTCATTAAAATTTACATTAATTTATTAGGATAAATTATGATGGCTTAAGGGGTCCTTGTAGGATGGCTTAAGGGGTCCCCATAGGATGGCTTAAGGGGATCTATTAATTAAGGTCTTGGGAGAAAATGATGGCTTAAGGGGATAAAATTTGGTGAAGTTGCTCAAGGCAACCAAATTTCATTAAGTTAAATATATACTATTTTTTTAAATGTACATTTAGGAGGTAATTAATAACATATGGTGGCTTAAGGGGTCCTAAGTATCTAGTTTTAAAGGGATCTATGGCTTAATTGTCCTAGGACAAAATGATGGCTTTAGGATTTAGGGTTTAGGATTAAATTTCCTTAAACTATTTTCTTAAAAATCCCCTTAAACCATTCAATCTAAATTACCTAATTGAATACAAATGAAAAAAATCCCTAAGACTCATTTATGTCTAAGGCATGTTATAAATGAAAAAACAAATAATTGTTAATGTGATGTGAAATCTCATTAAAATTACATTAAATTAGGAGAAGTTATGATGGCTTAAGACGTCTTCATAAGATGGCTTAAGGGGATCTATGAATTAAGGTCCTAGGACAAAATGATGGCTTAAGGGAATAAAATTTGGTGAAGTTTCCCAAGGCAACCAAATTTCATTAAGTTAAATATATAAAGTAAGGAGTTGTTCTAATTCAAATATCTATATAAAAATTAATGATGATAACATTGTGATAGTAGATTTTTATGTTGATGATCATGTTATCATCAATATTGAATCCAAATAAATTCATTAAGTGTGTGCATTATTGCTTGATATAATTTTTTTGACAGCTTAAAAATGTTATATATATAATTTAATATTTCTTACTAAACTTGTGTCTCATCATCAAATGAAAACCCCAACATCAAAATTTGATAACATCATTGTGTTTTCAATATCATTGTGATTTTTCTTAGGTCTTAATAAAGTGTTGTGGCTTTTTGTTGCATCTCATCATATCTTTTTGTTTTCCTTTTCATAATAGAATTGTCTCCTCTCCTCTCACCATCGTTGATACATGTCTAATTCCACATCAATGGACCTAACTGCATCAACAACGTTTTGCATATTAGATGCAAAATGCCTCAAATGTGGTGGAATCACTTCTTCATTTTGAATAACATTGATTTGCTCTTGAATGGATCTAACATTATCATTGATTTGTGCTCGCAAGCAAGCCTCATCGGATCCAGGTGGTGGAGGTGGGAGGTTATGATGTGGAGAGGGTGGAGGAGGAGATGGAGGTGTTGGTGGAGGGGATGGAGATGGAGGACGTGAAGGTGAAGGGGGCTAAGGAGGTGGACTAATGATATCATCATTATCGAATTGATCCATGATCTATATAAGTGAACCTGCATTAAATTATAAATTTCAAAATATAAGATACATGTTTAAAAATCCCCTTAAACCATTCAATATAAATGACCTAATTGAATACAAATGAAAAAATACCTAAGACTCATTTATGTCTAAGGCATGTCACAAATGAAAAAAATAATAATTGTTAATGTGATGTGAAATCTCATTAAAATTTATATTAAATTAGGAGAAATTATGATGGCTTAAGGGGTCCTCGTAGGATGGCTTAAGAGGATCTATGAATTAAGGTCCTGGGACAAAATGATGGCTTTAGGGTTTAGGGTTTAGGGTAATAGGATGGCTTAAGGGGATCTATGAATTAAGTCCAAGGACAAAATGATGGCTTTAGGGTTTAAAGTAATAGAAAGGATTAAGGGGATCTATGAAGTAAGGTCCTAAGACAAAACATTTGATGGCTTAAGAGGATAAGCTTTGGTGAAGTGCAAGATAGTGCTTCTAGCTTTAACTAATTATTTTTACATCAATGTCAAACTAAATACATGGTAAATCATGAAGCATGCTATCTTTCTCAACGCAATGTTCTATAAAATTCTCATTGGTTGAGCTACTCATGATATAACTACAATGTTAGTTGCATAAATTGAAACATAAAAGGCTTCCAAAACGAGTTCCTTCCAAATACCTTACACCATTTATTAGGGCAAGGTAGAGTAGCAAGTTAAAACATAACAAGCTTTGCAATAACCACAATTTGATCTTATCATCGAAGAATTGGACAATGTGTTCAATGAAATATGTGGTTTTTAATTACTTTACCTATCACTTTGAGATCCATCACACCTAATATTATGTTCTATGTGATGTATAGTGCTACATTCTCTCTGTATTAACCCACTTTTGATAATTAGGATAGTATCTATGGTCTACCCTTGAATTTATAAAAATGTCTATATTTAGAGAAAATCATTTATTGAATTGTTAAACAACATTGGGGTTCTTCATTTTGAGTGTGATGATAGCTAGAACCTGAAAATGTTTGGAATAATGGACTTGCAAGTTAGTGAAAAAGGTAGTGTTCATGAAGGAATGGAAAAGATGTGTAGAGCCTTTGAATTATACTCGTACTATGCAATGGCATTGAATCATTTAGCAAACCATTTTTTCTTCATAGGACAACATTTTCCTGTGGAACAATTGATTGAGATAACTCTTGTTTCAACTGAAACCCCTATCATGAAATCTCATTGAATATTATAATCTTACACGATCTTATCATGAGAAGCCTTCATCCTCTCCTTCCATGAGAAGCCTCTCTTGAAATGTTTGAGGCCTTAACACCCCTAATAAGAGGAAGGTGGTTTTTAACTTCCTCATATCTTCCCTTATAGATGTGGTTATTTTGTAGGAAACCGAGTTGGTTTTTAACTAAATATCATGTATATTATTTTTAAATTTGGTTGCCTTGAGAAACTTCACCTAATTTTGAGAACTTCTTTGATCCCCTTAAGACATCGTATTAGGACCCCTTAAGATGTGGTTATTTTGTAGGAAACCATGTTGTTTGATGAGTATACTTTTGGTCTTCCTTGTTTAATGGGAAGGCTCTAGTCTATAGTTTAGTCTACTACTCAATGCATCTAGTGGTCTTTACATATTATACTTGACATTTATGTAGGAGCATCCCTAGGTAGTGTGACCTAATCTTGCATAATTTTAGAAAAGTGAGATCTTAGTTTAGTTATTTATTTTTTATTAGTTTATAGTTACCAATTTGTGGTAGAGAAATTTATTTCATTTCACCATAATTTGAAATTGGCTTTTTCAATTTTGAGCATAGCTTGAGTTAGTGTTAAGAATGTCATGTTAATGTTTTAAATTTTGATGAGGAAAATATTATAAATTCTTGAGAGTGTTTATGGGTGGAAAGGTAAGTTTTTTGGTTTTGAAAGGCACGAACAAACCTTGCATACCATTATCATCTACTTTTAATATTTAGAAAAAAATAACATAATGGAATGAAAAAATCATATATGCACATATATATACATAACACATACAAACATATATACATGCATACCTACATATATATACAATATATGTATATATATACATACATGTGTATGTATGTATGTATGTATGTATATATGTAAATACATATATTTATAAACCTATTCTACATCAAACATGGAGCTTCTATGTTATCTCTTAATGTAATCAAATATTGCATACCATTATCCTCTAAGTCTTTAATATTTAAAAAATAATAATTTAATGAAATGACAAAAAGATATTTACATATCTACATATATACAAATACACATATTTACATACATACATGTGTACATACATACATATACACACATACATACATACATACATGCATACATACATACATACGTGCATACATACATATACACACATACATACATACATATATGTATGTATACATATAATTAAGAATGTATGTATGTAATATGTATGCATCTATATATGTATTTATATATAAGAATGTATGTATGTATGTATGTATGTATATATGTATTTTGAAACCATCTTTCAATGGTTTCAAAATAGTTATTAAGTGTTTTTATTTCATATTTTAGAGTTGAAAAATATATACATATATACATACATACATACATATGTAGATATATACAATTATTTTTGTTTGATTAGGGTTTAGGGTTCAATTTTATGTTTGTTTTCCACTAATGAGGGTTCAATTTTTTGTTTGATGTTTTATGTTTGTTTTCCACTGATGAGTGTTTCATTTTTTTTGCAGGTCTAGATTGAAATGAAAAAATTCAACAAAAATACAAAGAATGCAAAGAAAAATCTAAATTAATCAGTAATAGCTAAAAAATAGAAAAAAAAATGCAAAGAAGAGGATTGAATGACATGTTGGAATTGACTGATTCAATCCACGGCTCCGATGAAACACCTACAAGCAATTACCTATCACAATAGAGGAGATTACAAGCTAGATTGTGCTCAATAACCTGAGAATTATTATTGATGCAAATAACCTAGATAGATATTACAAATGAATGTGCATGCTTATATAAGCAGAGCATAAGAAAACCCTACATGTGGATTAACAAGATAGTAACAAGTGTTTTAATCTCATGCAATGAGACAACTTGTCCTAAATTTAGTTCAATCCAATAATAAGAGTTAAACTAAAGATTAAACATCAACTCCTAAGTTTAGCTTAAGTGAACTAAAGTAAAAAGCCTCTAATAATTAATTGATGATTAATTAATTATCAGATAATGACTTGTTTACTCCAACACCCTCCCTTAAGATTAACTTAGGGAAAAACTAAACAACTGATAAAGGAAGCTAAATGAATGCAAAATGGGTCTCGACTACAAGGCCTAATGAGGTACCCATGAACAAGCAACTGAAATCTCTCATAACTGGAGAAAAGGATAAAACCACATGGGAAAAACTCCTCTCCAAAAGAGAGAAAAAGAAATGACTATACTAGAGAAAGAAGGATAGGACTCAATTTGACCCCCCAAGGATTGCTTCTGTTATGCAAGTACGGTAGATGTTCCCCCGATAGGAGAGAGAAAATGAAGATATGAATCCCCCCATAATGCAAGAGCTCTTATGCCAATGATAAATGCCTGAAGATAAAATATGATCTACTGCCTGCAAACAACATTTTTCCCCTTAGGAAAAAAAAGGATCCACTAGTGATTGGAGAAGCCAATCCAAAAATATGGGTGATACTAGAATCCAAATCTAGATGATGTGTGCCTTTGAAAACTACTTACCTATCCACATGTCAGAAAGCGATGATGTCAATCCAGAATCCTTTGAAGACTGATATAGAACAAGTTGCAAAGGTGATGACGATGGTGGGCCAAGAATAGTGATGTGGTTGTCAACAAAGAGGAGATGAATGTCCTCAAATTAATTTTCTAGATCTGGAATATAAGACTCTACAAACAAGGATATGTCTGTGAGATACGAATCCCAAGTAGCTATGTTTGGAAGATGTATGATGTCATGTTGCACTGAATCAATAGGGGCCAAAGATGTGGTGATGCCAAGCTGATCAGGAACAATAAGAGATGATTACCCTCAATCTAAAGAGTGGGAACATGAATGCAAGTCTTTGAACCATCGGAACATGCAAGACTTGTGATATACTCAAGCTCCTCTAAGGTATTATCATCAAAGGGTATGAAATCTGCATCTACAAGAGGGATGAGCCAATCTGAAGCAAGATCCTCTGGGTATGGAGAGATATGAGGGTCTCCATGGATCTCCCAAAGTCGTGTCCAAAGTATGTGGAGACATTCAATGTCCGATACAGCATACATAGTGTCAAGATCAACACTAGAACATACAACCCCTACAATATGATCTAAAGTGATGCCCCATGTTGATAAACTCCTTGGTGTCTCTAGTGTAGGTATGAGTCCATACAAATAAGGAAAAATATCAAGCTACTTGAGATGTGTCAAGATGCCATCTCGCCAAGACTCATAGTTATCCTTGTCCAAGTTGATCACAAAAGGATGAATAGAAAAACCCATGATACTCAAATAAAAAAATCATAGACTAGAACTTTCAGTACTAATAAAGCAGATCAAAATATGCCATCTCACGCAAGCAAATCCTCTCCAAGTGCCAAGACATCCAAGTAATTAAAAAAAGTGTGAAAACACAAAATACTAAATAAAATGTACCCAGGGCAGATTCTAGAAAAAGTGCATGAATAGATTTGAAGATCTCTGAAATACCTTTCTAATGCCACTTGAATCGCGAAAATCAAAGATACAAGCAAAAAGTTACGAGCTCAGAAGTGCAAAATGAAGATATGGCTTTGATTGACAATAACACGAACCACTGGAAAAATCTAATGATGAGACCTGCACCATTGGAAAGTTCGCAGAATCAACTTTCTGATGATATCTTGTTTGCTCGATTTCAACAGCGTATGCCCAAGTTATGCCAAAAAAGAAAAAAAATGCTCTTGTAGGGCTAAGAGAGGGGTTGAGTGATCGTACGGTTGATGACGTCATGCTGACAACAGCACTTTAGGAAGTAAAATTTGACGGCCATTCGGTTGTCACCACAATAAGAAAACCTACTTGCCGAGAAAAATTATGTTCACTAGGAAGAATTTTGATTGCCGAAAAAATGCCTATCAGACTGGGAATATTCTCCAAGATTCTATTTCTGCTAGAAAAAACTTTGACCACTCAGAATCTTTATATCGATCGAAATATTCCGCCACAGATGTTGTCGCCGGAGTGTTTTAGCGCTACCGGAATTTCTAACTACCTATCAGTTGAGTGAATGCACTGAGTTTTGGTCGATGCCGCTAGATTGAAGGGATTTTTGTTGCCTGAGATAAATGTCGACCGGTTTTTTATTTACTACCCCCAGGAACATTGAAGGTTGTCGTTTGTTTGAGGAAGTGGCCAAGATTTTGAAGCAACCACCAAGAATTTAAAATTGTCACTAGATGAGTGGGTCGAGCGATGTAAAAACCACCGTTGGCTACAAAGGAGCCCGCCCTTGTACGCCTACACAAGTGGATGTGACAAGCCTGTGCAAGCATTAAAGCCTTTTTTATTATTTTTTTGATTGCTTTTTTTTCAAAAAAAAAATCTTTTTGTTTTATTTGATTTTTCAAAAAACAAAAAATTGATTGTCCCCTTTTTTTTTTTGAAAAATTTATGGGAAGGAAATAAAACAAAAATATATATATATATATATTTTAAAAACCTGTGTACCTATGCACCTGCACGCAAATCGAGGCAAATCGGGGTGCATGTCTGTACAAATCTGTATAGCTTTGTGTGCCCCTATTTTTTTTTCCTTTTGTTGCAATTGCTCAGAAATTAATGAAACGATAGGTGATCCTTAGGTTTTTGACCATTCTAGACGCAACGGTGATGCCTGTTTTGCCCTAGGATGAGTAGATTTTTCTCTCAAGGCTAGATCTCTTCAAATGAATAGGGGGCTACAAATCTGGTCTTTGATACCATGTTGGAATTGACTGATTCAATCCACAACTCCCATGAAACACCTGCAAGTGATTACCTATCACAATAGAGGAGATAACAAGCGAGATTGTGCTCAATAACCTGAGAATTATTATTGATGCAAATAACTTGGATAGATATTACAAATGAATGTGCATGCTTATATAAGCAGAGCATAAGAAAACCCTACATGCGAATTAACAAGATAGTGACAAGTGTTTTAATCTCATGCAATGAGACAACTTGTCCTAAATTTAGTTCAATCTAATAATAAGAATTAAACTAAAGATTAAACATCAACTCATAAGTTTAGCTTAAGTGAACTAAAGTAAAAAGCCTCTAATAATTAATTGATGATTAATTAATTATCAAATAATGACTTGTTTACTCCAACAAGACATACCTGGATGTCGCTAGAGGTCATTTTTGTCGCCGCTCAACCGAGATCTTGAATCCTTAATTGTTAAAATGAGGTCGGGTTCATTTTTTTTTAAATAAATACCTCTACGAAACAGGATCCCGTTTTTTACAAATCGGGATCTCATTTTGTAAAAAGTGGGATCCTGTTTCTTTCAGAGTGGCTTGGGACACCGAAAAAAATGAGATCCCGATTTTTAAAAATCAGGATCTTGTTTTAATTTTCGGCTCGGGACCCTGAACCTAAACGGGATCTCATTTCATTGAACCCGATTTCGGGATTTTGGCTAAGTTCAAAACTTCCACCTTAAGTGGACTCAACTTCATGCTTTTACCCCTTCACCAGAAAATTCCAATGCCTAAGAGTGATGAAAAGGAGTCAACTAAATGAAATTTTAGACCTCTTAAAAAAACACACAACACTCAAGAAATTCGCTCCAACACTTTAAAATTGCTTAAAACCTCTTCAAAGTCACTCTACACACCAAAACTGTACACACCACACCAAACCCAAGAAACCCATATCAAAAAACTAAGAATAAATTATTTTATCAAGACCAAAACACACAACTAGCAAGCCAAAATTTTGAAGTCTTCAATCTAAGCATAATCTAGCTAGGGTGGGTCTTGCGCCACCAAAACCAACTACCTAGTGAAGGGTTTTCATCCTCCAATCAGCAAACAAGATTTCTAGAAGCATTCTAGAAGCATAACCTTACATTGCCAAATCCAAGATATCCAAATGAGAGCCTCAAATGATAATTTATAGAGTGAGGGACAAATTAGGTCAACTCTCATTTCATTTCCCTCCATTTCACCTTTTTGAAAATAACATGAAATTATCCCAAGAGGGGCGTCCAATTTTTTGCCTCCAAAAACTTCACTTTTCTTTTCTTTAAAAAAATTAAAAAATAACATTTAGTCCCAACTAAACATCCCACCTTATGAGGCATAACATTAGCCTTTAGAAAATGATTAAAAACCTCTCTTTTAGGCACCAAACAAGGAAGAACATTGACCCTCTTTTAAAAACGTCACCTTACTAGGCCAAGGGGTACACTTCATGAACCCATGCCCCCCCTCACTTAAGTTATAAAGCAATATTATAAACTTAAGTGAAAAAATAAAATATTTCTCTAAAAAAATTAGAACTCACCAAGGCTATAACTAGAAAGCGCTACACTGAGTGAAAGAGGAATAGAGGCCAGACCAAGTGCTAAAAATAGCACTTAGTAAAAATAGCAATTTTCTAAAAATAGTAAGTCCAATCTCCCTGTCTAACCAAATAAGAGCCCAAAAGGAACTTATTAAAAATAACAACTCTACTAGAAAAGATCTAGAAAAAACCTAGAAAAGCCCATAAAATCCCATTGGTAACATCAATTTACTCCTCTGAACATGTTAACACAAACCCAAAAAGTCAGTGCCAATTGAAAAGAAAGAGAACCTGAAAAAGGGGACATTACATCTACAAAAGGACATTTAGAAGCATATTGGCCTACTTTATACAATTAAATCATTTGAAAGGTAACATACCTTTATACTTGCCAAAACTTTTCTTTAACTTCCTCACAAAATTAGCTTCCTCATCTCCATATTCATTACTTGGATTAGGTTCTTCATTCTCTTTCTTGGACGCTTTGAAGGAAGCTTCTTTCTTTGATGTTTCTTTACATGTGTTTCTCATTTCATAAATAATGATAGATCAAAATAGTTTGTCCATTGTAAATTTATCCAAATCTCTAGCTTCTTTAATAGCAAAAACTTTTGCATCATACCTTTGGGGAAGGGATTTTATTACCTTCTTTACAATTACTGATTCCTTCAATTCTTCACCAAGCCCTTTGATAGCATTGACAATTTCATCCACCCTAAGCAAATAATCAACAATATTTTATTCTTCTTTTATCTTCAGGCTCTCAAAATTGCTTCTATGAGTTTGAAGTTTACATTGCTTGACCTTATCATCATCTTCATAGATTCTATGAAGTTTTTTCCAAATGTCCTTAGCAAAATTTCAATGCATTACTTTGACAAATTCAAAAATTGTTAGTCCCCTTAAAATTGTATTCTTAGCTTTATCATTATACTCGCATGCCTTTGTATTAGCCTGTCTATTGGAGGATTTGTAGTAGTGTAGCCATCCACAACAAATTGCCAAACATAAAATCCTAATGATGTTAGGTATAATTCCATCCTTATACTCCAAAAATCATATTTTTTCCCAACAAATTGTGGTGCCTTGTTCGAGTGAGATTCACCTTGACCTGCCATGTGTTCAAATCTAAGATCTACCTCCAACTGTTAAGCTACAACAAGGAACTTGGCTCTAATACCAATTGTTGAACACACAAATATACTGAGAGGGGGGTGAATCAATATATTAAATTTTAACTTTAATCAATATATCAGTGATCAAAGCATCATTGAGAACATTAGGAGCAATAGTGAAAGAAATCACATAAGATAACACTATATTTATGTGGAAACCCTAGAGGGAAAAACCACGATGAGAAGAGTTGTTTGGATCTACTACCCAAATCTAGCCTCACAAAAATAATGAAATCTCATAATGCTTTCATAGGCACTAACCCACTAGAGACATCATTCCCCAAATCAAACAAGAGGAACCAACCTCAAAATACACTAAAATGAATACAATGAAACTTACAGACAAAGCTCTACCAACAATTCTTACAGAATGAATTTGGACATTTATGTTCAATCTTTTGGATTGCTATGAATACATACTCTACTCTCCTTCACTCACAGTAACTCTATTATGAAATATAAGACACGAAAAGCTCAAATAGGTTGCACACACCCGTGTGCAATCACAGTTTTTATTGTTCATCACACATTACAAATCCTGAAATAATTTGCTTAAATGGCGATCTGGGATGAAAGATAATATTGCAATGTCGGCCTAGACCAAAAATCAAATTCGTTGGTGAAGGACAATTCGACCTATGAAAATCTTTCATTATCGCTACTATGTCGGCATGTGCAAATTCAAATTTCAAACCAAGAACTAACTGTTGAGTGTTTAAATTAGGAGCGTTGATCTTCCTTTTTGTGGTAATAAATACACAGCAAATATTCAATGATCAAATTTGAATACACGCATATGCCCACAGAATATACCTGACCAATAGAATGCAACTATTGAAAGTTAGATTGGATGTGTGTCACCAATGCACAACACCGCAATTTCAACATTGTTAGAATGGGCCCAAAATGTGCTTGCACGCTATCATTACATATGTACCTCTAACATCACTCTGGACACACGTCAACAAACCGCATCACCACAAATTCAATATTGTCAAGTCGGACCCAAAATGCACTTACGCGCTATTGTGATATGCATCAACACACCGCATCACCATAATTTCAACATGGTCAGGGTAGACTCAAAATGCACTATTGCGATGGCCGTTGATCTGGTACGCTCTTATGCTAGTCATTGATCTACTTAACATGCATCAACATAGTGCTTCACCGTAAACTCTATATGATCCAAACAAGCTCAAAATGTGTTTATGCACTACCGCAACATTTTCTAGCATTTCACACTACCACAAACTTGGCTTAGTTTAAAAGACTCCAAAATGTGCTCTTGTGTAACATCAACACTTGCCATCTTTTTCCACCACCACAATTTCAACATGGTCAGAGAAAACTCAAAATGCAGTCTTATGGTATAGCGACATGTCCAATCGGCATCATCCTTTGCATCCAAAAAATATTATCTTTAGACAAGAAAAATATTTTGAACCGGATCAACAATGAGCGAGAGCAGTGAATAATGATGCAAAATGGCTTAAGTAATAATTTAAGCAATCAAAAACTATTGATAATCATTCAACAACAAAATAGAACATAAAGTGCACAACCAGGCAAAGACTCTTAGGGTTTAAGAGAATTAGGGCTAAAACCCTACCAAGAGCATAGAACCCTAACCAGACATGATCACCAATCCAATCCAAATGAAGACCAAACTAACATCATAGCATGAATATATCATACCAATGCAATAATCTTCATCACAAAGCACTTGACATCAATGACAACAATTTTCCCCTTTTGACATCAATAAAAATAGTTTGCAACAAAAGGTTCTCCTACTAGTTCTAATCCTATTATTAACTGAATCATCTAATGTATACTGATCATATTATTTTGATGCATCTCTTTTATTCGAAGTGCCTACTTTTTCAATACTTGGATAATTATGTAGAGATGATATACTTGGATTCTTAGCCTTCCACTATTCTCATCTCCTTGCATCAGAAGAAGTACCCTCAAGTAATTTTGACCTTTGGATCATTGATCCCTTTTAGTTATTTTATCTTTTGAAGTTTACTTATGGATCTTCCTTGATAGAGTCACCACCCCTTAAAAGAAGAAAATAATTTGGATCGACAAATTTTTTATTATGCTAACCAAGTACCAACACTTTCTTAACTGTGTCATGGTTATTGATTAACCTAGGTCTTAAATTTGAATATCGATTTTAACTATCCTCGACCAACAATAATTTGTTGGTGATATGAGTTATAGACACCAAATCCCTAAGGTCTAATAATCTCCAAGTGTCATGGGTGTCAAACTTAGGAATCTTACCACAAACCTATGTTCAAGTTGGGTAGCTTAGGACCAATTGTTGAGGTGGGTAAGACCTTGTTAAGAAAAAGTGACTCAACTTTTTTATTATAAAAAGTTAATATATTTAAGTGTGGGGGTGCAAGGATGTAACCCCTATAGGGTCTACGGGGATCATCCCCTCGACAAGGGGTCTGGGGGTGCACACCCCGATGAGGGTTCAAAGGAAGGGTGCCCAAAAGCCACATTTATATATATATTATTATTGTAAATATGGATTATTTATCATTAGATTACAGATTGTAAATATGGACTATTTATCATTAGATTACAGATCTAACGGTGAAGATTGTGTTGGTTTTGCTTGCCCTAGAAGACAACCTTATTTTATGAAGGCATTATATTACGACTATTGATTACACAATTATATTGTGTGAAATTCTAATAGATATTGAGTTGCCTTTGGATCATTGATTGGTGATACTCTTGTGAGAAGTTTGTTCTACAAGTATATTGTAATCTTATTGATTTATGGATAATATATTGGGTGGCTTTTGGAGCGTGGGGTTTTTCTCCTAAAAAGGATTTCTCCACTTAAATCATTGTGTTGTGGTATGCATGATATTTATTTTTATTTCTATTTAGTTTTTGTAACTATTGAAAAGATCAAAAAAAAATGCATAAGCCTCCTCTCAAGATTGGTGTAGGAAATTGTTCACTACATTAGCTTCCTTACAAGTGGTATCAAATCTTGATCATCTTTGGTTTTAGTAGTGGGTTGGGTTTTTTGAACTAATCCAATTTTGAGTGGGAGTTTTACAAAAGGTATTGTGTGATCTTATTGTAGGAATTTTCAAATGGCAAGTTCATCACGGAGAATAGAGGTAGATAATTTTTTTAGTAATAATTTTGAGATGTGGAAATTGAAGATGGGGGATCTCTTAATAAATCTAGATATATGGGATGTTGTTGATGATAATGTTTCAAGGCCTACAAATGCTACTTTGGCTACTCAATTTGATGTTATAGACCGTAAATCCAAAGGTCTAATCAAATTGTGTTTGGTAAATTCTATTTTAATCAATGTCCATGAAGAGACCTCTGCAAAGAAACTGTGGAAGAAACTTAGTGAGATGTACCAAGCCAAATATTTAGTTAACAAAGATTGTCTTGAGGAAGAAATTGTATTCATTGAGAATGGAAGAGTGTAGATGAATTGCAAGCCACCTGGAAACATTCAATATTTTGGTGGCTTGGCATCAATTGATATAAAAATGGTTGAGTAAGAGAGATGTCAGACCCTGCTTTGTTATTAGTCTAATTCGTGGGATTCTCTCATTATGGCTATTGGGAGCACTTATGTAGTCTTGAAATTTGAAGATGTGGGCTCTTTTCTTTCTGAAGAGATGGGGAGGAAGGTATTCATCAATGCTAAGGAGGCCCTAAATGTTCATGGAAGATATAAGAAAAAAGAAAAGAATAATGAGAAGCGTGATAAATCCAATTCCATGGGGAGATCCAAATCTTCTAGAAAGTCCAAAGCTGTTTGCTAGAGCTATGATAAGTCTAGACACTTTTGTAAGTTGTGCAAAGAAGAAAAATAAAATATTTGATTATGATTTTGAGTCTGAGAAGGAAGATAGTGATTCGTCCATTGTAGCTTTACTACTTGTGTAGATAATGATGCATGGTTAATTGACTCAAGTGCATCTTTTTATATGACCTCTAATAGAGATTGGTTTTCCGATATGAAGAATTTGATGGAAGTAAGGTGTACTTGGGTGATGATTCTCATTTAAATATTGTTGTTCATGGTAAAGTTAGAATCAGGGTTCCTAGTGATAGAATAAAAAGATTATTGGTGTGTTTCATATCCTTGGATTAGCACAAAATTTATTATTTCTAAGAAAACTAATAGATGTGGGTGTGTAGGTAGTATTTTTTGATATAGGATGCAAGATGGTTAGAGGTGTTAAGGTGATCGCTAGAGATGTCAAATTTGGCACATTGTATAAACTTGATGCATACATTATTGAGTGCAATACTAGTTCTATGAAAAATGATTATGTGGCTACTTCGTTGGAAAATGTGAGTGTTTTACCTTCAGTGGATAGTCACGGCTTTTTGGTACCTAAGGGTGCTCTTTCTTTTCAATCAAAATTACTTGCAGGGAAGATTACGTTATGATACCAAAGACTTGGCCAAATTGGAGAAAAGGGCCTAAGTACCTTGAAAAATAAAAACCTTGTTAAAGGGTTGACTGATTGTAGTCTTGATTTTGATTTTCGTGATCATTGCATTTATGGTAAATAAAACCACATTCAGTTTTACTCGAGTTCTTATAAATATTTTAGTCTATTGGATCTTTACTCATTCTGATGTGTTTGGTTCTGCAGATGTTCCTTCCATTGGAATATCCATATATTATGTTTCGTCTATTGATGATTATATTATAATGACATGGGTATATTTTCTAAAGGGTAAATTTGAAGTTTTTATTCGATTTAAAGAATTTAAAGCAATCGTTGAGTTGCATACTGGAAAGAAAATGAAATGTTTGAGGATTGATAATGGTGGTGAACTTTTATCTGATTATTTTGATAGATTATGTAAATATTTTGGATTTCATAGACAAAAGACAACTCCATATTCTCCACAGTAGAATGGAGTTACAGAAAGAATGAACAAGATATTGATGGAAAAGGCTAGGAATATGTTGAGTGTTGCCAATCTAGAACAAAAACATTGGGCTGAAGTTGTTGCCACATCTTGCTACCAAATTAACAGGTCTCATACATCATCTCTTGTTGATAAAATTCCTATGGAGGTGTGTTCGAGTCACAAGCCTTCACTAAGATGTCTTAGAGTTTTTGGTTGCAAGGCATATGCACATGTACCAAAGGAGAAGTGAACAAAGTTTGAGAACAAAGCTATGAAATGTATCTTCATTAGATATAGTTATGGCACCGTGAAAGGATACAATATTTGGGATCATGTTACATAAAAGGTATCATATAGTATAAGTGTTATTTTTAGAGAAACTAAGTCTTCTTTTGTTGTATTGCAGTTAGAACAAAGTGAATAGAAAGAAGTTGAGGGGACTTCATCTAGCTTTGAATCTTTAGAAGAGGAGAAAGAACCTCCAACTTAGTTTGTACAAAGGTCTACAAGGAGTAGACAACTACTTGAAAGGTATTTACCTGATGAGTAGAGATGTATTTTTTCTTCGAATACTAACATGGATGAGCCCAAGTATTTAAAAGAGGTATTAAACATGAATGATGCATACTCCTAAAAGATTTCTATCGATGAAGAAATGACAACTTTGAAAAATAATGATACATGGGATCTAGTACCATTGCCTCAAGGACGAAAACCTATTGGTTGCAAATGGGTGTTCAAAAAATATTGGTTCATATAGAGGTATTGAGAAGTACAAAGCACGATTGTTTGCAAAAGGTTACTCTCATGTTGAGGATGTTGATTATGGTGAGATATTTTCTCCTATTTCAAAAATGGCATCCATCAGATTCTTGCTTTCTATTTGGGTTGCATATTATCTAGAGGCTGAGAAATTAGATGTGAAAATGGCTTTCTTTCATGGTGATTTGGATAAGGATATTTACATGACACAACCAAAGCACTACATGGTGAAAGGTAAAAGCAATTTAGTTTACAAATTGAAAAAATATTTGATGGCCTCAAACAAAGTCCTAAGATGTGATACCAAAAATTTGATACATATGTGTTGAGTTTGATATTTGAATGTTTTAAATCAAATCATTGTATTTATTATAAAATTGATGGTGATAATTTCATGCTTATTGCATTATATGTTGATGAAATGTTATTTATTGGTAAAGGGAGAAGAATGATTTCAAAACTGAAGTCTCAACTTGCAGCTAAATTTGAAATGAAATATCTTGGTGCAGTTATACGCATTCTTGGTATGGAAATTAGAAGAGATGAAGTGAAAAAAACTATGGCTTGGCCAAAGTAAATATGTCAATTTAGTTTTACAAAGGTTTAATATGGAGGATTGTGTCCCATTTTGTGTTCCTTTTATAGTTGGAATGAAGTTATCTATTTCAAATTGTCCAACATCTCCATCGGAGATGAAAGACATGAGCATAGTGTCTTACTAGAGTGCAGTTGGAATTTTGATGTATATTACGGTGTGCACTAGACAAAACATTAACCAAGCAATGGGATTTTTTCCATATATATGTATAATCTTGGTAAAGTTCATTGGGATGCAATTAAAAGAGTCTTTTGATATTTTTAGGATACCTCGGAGTATTCCTTATGTTTCATGGTAGTTTGATAATAGATGGAATGTCCATTGATATTCATGGTTATGGGGATTCATATTGGGTAGGTGATGTTGATAGCAAACAATCTACCAATGCTTATGTGTTTACTTTTTTTTTGGTACAATTAGTTGGATGAGTGATAGACTATGGTTGTTTTGTCCACTGTTGAAATTGAGTATATGGCAACTATTCATGCCTGTAAAAAGGTCATTTGACTTAAGAGACTATGTTCAAATAATAAAATAAAACAAGGTGCACTGACAGTTTATTGTGGCATTCAGAGTGTAATTTTCCTAGCTAAGAACCTAATTTGTCATGTCAGGACCAAGCACATTGATGTACAATATCATTTTTTCAAAGATATGGTCAACGATAGCAGGGTGAAGTTAGTTAAGATAAAGACTTCAATGAATATTGCATATTATTTAACTAAGGTTGTGAGCACAGAGAAGTTCAGATGGTGTTTGGAGTTTATAGGCCTCTCAACCCCTAGCAATTAACTCATGGTATTGATCCTCTCATTGCTCTTGCAATATGTTAGAAAAGTGGGAGAATATTAGGAAAAATGGTCTCAACCTTGGGATTAAAACAGGTTAATATATTTGAGTGCAAGGGGATGCAAGGGGTACCCCCATATGGGGTGGGGATCATCCCCCTAGTGGAGAGGTTGTTGGCCATGCACCCCGATAGGAGTTCAAGGGCAATTCCCACGAGAGCCACATTTTAAATATTAATTATTATTTTTGTAAATTTGGACGATTCATCATTAGGTCACAAATCTAATGGTGGAGATTATGTTGGCTTTTCTTTTCCTAGAAGGAAATCCTATTTTATGAGGGAATTGTATTACGGTTGTTGATTGCACTATTGTATTGTGTGAGAGTCTAATAGTTGTTGAGTTACCTCTAGATCTCTAGTTGGTGATACTCAAGTGAGAAGCTTGCTTTGCAAGTATATTGTAATCTTATTGATTTTTGAATAATCTATTAGGTGGCTTTTGGAGTGTGGGGTTTTTCTCTTGAAAAGGTTTTCCCCATGTAAATCATTGTGTTGTACTATACATGATATTTTTGTTTAGTTTTATAGCTATTAAAAAGATCTAAAAAGTTATGCATAACCCACCTCTCAATATTAGTGTAGGAAGTTGCTTTGCTACCTTAGCTTCCTTACACTTCTTCACTTCTAGCTCTGCAAGACCAAGGGAGGTTTTATTAAGGTGTTGCATTGGCTATTGAAACTATGGTTGAATGCTTCCTTATAACAAACTATACTCACTGCATAGTGTATCCCAATGCTAGTGTCGCAATACACCTATGTGCTAGTTTGGGCATGCAAGGTTTAACACATCATTCAATAGATGATTTTCCATATAAGTGTTTGAGAATGTGTTTACAATAACCCCTCATGTTATATAAATTTAGATATAACAATTGGAATAAACACACAAATAAAACTAAAGAGATGTCAAAATTGTTGTATTCTAAGTGTGTTGAGGATGATGGGGAGAGAAATTCAATCAGGGAATGGTGCCTTTATCTATTCAACAATAGAGTCTAAATCTAATCAAATATCTAACAACAGAAACCAAGGTAATGTCTTAATCAAGATAGTACAAAAGACTATGGCTCTCAGAATGCATAAGCAAGCTAGGCTCTAACATATATTCAAAAAATAATAAGTGGCTAAAAAGTATTAAGCACGCCTACTTAGTAATTCATGAACATGCCCATACATTTCCTTTATTATGTTGAAAAGATACCTTGCAAAAGCTTTGCAAAGATTTCATAGAATTTTGGTTGAAAAACTAAACAACATACTTCCAAAAATGAATACCATACACAAGGAGACACTCGACTAAGGTTTATTCTATTGTTAGTCATTCAATCTTCAAGGTTTGCAAGATGCTATTACATATTTGGGATGAACCCAAATCATTACAATACAAAATTTCACTACCCAGAATTGGAATTTGAAACCCTAAGGCTTCCTATGAGTATTTTCTTCTACTAGTGGTTTTGTAACTGCTCCTCCTCCCAAAGAAATTATCTTCTCATATCCTCCTTGACATATCTCCTCTAAAATGGAGACTAGGGTAGATATACCCACGACTGGATGGTGTGTGAAATGTCAAAAGACCATGCAACACAAAAAACCCTAACCATAAGCCCAACCAACACCCAAACAACAAGTGTCCTTTGCAATTTAATTTGATTTCCTAGAGGCATGCACAAAACATTCTTTTACACCCACCTTATTTTCACAAATATGATTCATGGGTTTGAGTGTGAAATTGAGTGAAATCACCCACAAAATCCATTGGAATCAGGTCTTGGGTGTGTCACTTGACAGAAAAAGGTTTTGCAAAACATAAATGAGGTATGGGAACCACAACTTTTCTTGAAACTAAACCAAAATGCATTAAAATCCATTAAGTAACTCTCCTCAATTGAGGACTAGGTGGTTTCAAGAGTGGTTGGGTGTTAATGGTGTTGCAGAGGGAGCCATCTACTCATTCTAATTGTTTTCTTGAGAAAACAACCTCCATCGAGTCATGTGGGAAACAAATGTCCAAGTGTATTTATAGAAATTAGGCCTTTTTTCTAGTTCACTTGAGTCTTAGTCACCTTTTACCTTTACGTTTTCCTTTATGCCTTAGCATTAGCTAAAAACAATAACTTCACCTTTATCAAGCTTTGGAGGTTCATTGGAAACATGGGAAACATCTACACTCATCTGGCCTATGACCAATTCAATAACTCACTCCCACATAGCAATATTTATGTTGAACTATACTTTCCAACCTTCACTTATGTGGATGTCTCAAGTGCTAGTGAACATCACCAAGCATTACCCTAAAATGACCAATTCACTTACCTCTCTCAACACTCTTATTCTCTCTCATTTAGACCTTTGTAGGAAATAAACCTCCACCTGAACCTTGTAGGAATTCACCTTGCTATTGGACATATTAAAAAGTTGGCTGCCAAGTAAACCTTTGGGAAATTGGTTTCCATTAGGTCCATGTGGAAAATTGACCCCCATCAAGTTTATGTGATTCAAGGACTTGCTACAAAACTACACCAATTGGCTTAGAAATAGTTCACTTAGAAATCTCCACATGTTATACTTAGTTAATCAAACATTGAGGAAACTCTTGCTTCAACTACATCATGCAAACTTGGAACAGGCATCTGAACTTCTTAGTGCTCTACAAAAATATTATCCACTACTAAATTGCACCCTTTGGCTATGGTTTGGTTCTCTTAGACTTTCCCGCAAGATATTGGTAGCAAACCAAAACCTTGCAAATGGATGGCAGTAGGCCAAAAAGTCTGCATGCATGTAACTTAGCCATTTTGTATCCAATTTTCAAATTGGGATACCCATTTATAAGTTCTACAAGGTGGAAAACTCAAAAATACCACACTTAAGTCATTTTTAGGATTTTTGCATTTGGGTACATAGGCTTAAATAAAGGAAAGGGAACAATGAAAAAGCAAACCCTAAACATGACAAACCTATCCAGATTTTCTCAAATTGGTCATAAATGATGGGAAATGAGAAGGGGAAAACATAAGGCAACAAACATACCAAGATATAACAAGGCAATGAACATACCAAAATATAACAAGGCAAAATGAGACAAAAATAAATGAGGTGCCAATAAAATCAAAATTTTGACTTGCATGTGTTAGAATTGGGATTTGCTAGAAGTAACATTGATCATTATGTTTGTTCCAAGCAAGTAGATGATCACATTTTGATTATTATTTTATATATTGATTAATATGTTAATCATTAAAAATAATAAGACACTAATTAAAGAACTTAAATCTCAATTGTCTAGTAAGTTTGAAATCAAGGACTTAGGTGTTGTCAAATACATACTTGTTATTTAGATATACAAAGATTGAACACTGCATGAAGCTTAGTATTGGAGAAATCCTACAATGAAATGCTTGAAGCTATTTAGTTGTTTAGCATATGTTATAGCTTCAATGCAAAAACATTGTCTCTGATGTTGGCAAAAGTTTCCATGGAGGTGGGCATAGAAAATGTGGTGCAAATCATCACTGATAATGCAGCAGCATATGAGGTGGCTAGAAGATTGCTCTAGGACACACATAGGACATTTTTTGGTCACCTTGTGCAGCAAGCACATTGTCTTGACCTTCTTTTGGAGGACATAGGCAAACATGATTGGGCGACACTGATTGTATATGATGCAAAGAGCATCACAAAATTTATCTACAATCACTCTTGGGTTCTTAATTTGATGAGAGATCACACCCAAGGGAAAGAGTTGGCAAAAATTGGTGTTACAAGGTCTGCAACAGTTTTCCTAACGTTGCAAAGCATTATTGGTTCATTGACTACTTTAAAACAAATGTTTGTGAGTCAAGCATAGCTAGACTCATCTTATGCAAAGAAGCCTAAAGGAGAGAGGGTTGCAAGCATAGTCTTTGACCACCCTTTTGCACAAAGAGCTACAGAGATCATGAAGGTAACTTCAAAACTTTGAATTTAAATTCAAGTTGAATATTTATTTTTTTATTTCAAATCTTTCATTATAAATTTGTAACTTTAATCTTTTTGTATTTGTAAATTGTAGGTGTCAGAGCCCTTGGTTAGAATTCTAGGTTTGGTAGATGGCCCGATCAAAACCCAATGGGGTATATTTATGAGGCCATGGATAAGGCCAAAGAGGCTATTAGAACTTATTACAAGGGGGACAACCTCAAAGTTGATCCCGTATGGGAGATTGTTGATAGGTGGAACAATCAACTCCACCAACCCATCCATGCAACAAGGTACTTCCTCAACCCCCTATTTTTTCTACTTAGACATTTTCACGGATCATAATGGAGAGGTTATGGAGGGGCCCATGGCATGCATTCAGAGGATGACACCGCAGGTTGAGGTGAGAGACCTCATTGTCGGAGAATCGTAATGTTACAAGGAAGAAAGGGGTAGGCTCTTTTCTTCAAAGCTAGCTATTCAAGGAAGAACCATTCAAACATCAAAGATATAAAATTTGGAGTCTTTATTTCACATGCATCTTACAATTTGATAAAAATATGTTTTGACTTTGCTTTCTAACTCTTCAATATTTTATTTTGCGAAGACTTGGTGGACAAATTGGGGTGGAAATACCCCAAATCTCCAAAGACTCGCCCTTTGCATATTATGCCAACCTTGTAGTGCATCCAACTATGGGCACAATTGGAGCTTGTTTCAGGCCATCCACATGAAGAAGAGGAACAAATTAGCTTAAAAGCGCCTCGGTGACCTTGTCTTTGTGCAATACAACCTTTGGTTGCACACAAGAAGAGTAGAGGAAAAATCGCAAGATCCCATTAATTTGGATGAGATAGATCCTTATAGTGATTGAGCAAGGTAGGACGAGGAACCTCCATTGTTACTGAGGATGAGATTCTTGATTTTGAGAGACGGACATTGGAGGATGTGGGTGTAGCAGGAGATGTAGGGTTGGATGACATTGATGAGGATGAGGAGTCATTGTCATCTACTTCCAAGATGGAGGTCAAGCCACTACCTTCCATGCCAACCGAGGAGCCACAGCCCACTCCAAGGACTAGAACCTCTACCTCTCCCCAAGATTTTAGTAGATTAGGGAAGAGGAAGGTATAAAATGTTATTTACTCTTATTTTTACTATTTTCAGTTTTCAGCTATCTATTGTATCAGGTTTTCAGCCATCAATATTTCGCATGATAATGCGATTTTGTACTCAATTTCCACTCAAATCAATCAAATTTAATAGAAAACACTTTTGTACTTATTTATGGACTCATTGGATACATCTTGTCATTGAATTTTGCAAAAAAAATGTGTTTCTAAAGAAATTTAAGCAATTTTTGAAGTTGTCGAGTCGAATTTTTTGGGTCTGGCGAGTTATTGTTGAGTTTGAGTTTTCCAACTATGATTGATATTATGGCTGGCAGCACCCTACTCTTCCCACTCCCTACTACCATTGTTGGTGTTCAATTATAGTTTAGTCCTATTGAACCCCCACTATAGAGGATAGGGCCTTTACATTTTATAATAGTGAGGGTAGAGGCCCCATGGCACCATTGAACCCCTATTATAGAGGATAGGGGCCCGCCAAGATAGAGGTAGGGCTACCCTAGAGGGGCCTACCATAACTAAACTATTATAGGGGGATTTGAGGTGGGGGGGACAGGGGGGCTATATTAGGGCGGGCGGGGATTGAGCCAATCAAGTGTACAGCATCTATCGACTCAAGCTCCCCCTTCTCCCCCTACGCCATTGATCTTTGCTACAGTCAAGGGTGGAACCAACCAACTATATATATAGCCACCCTTTGCCTTCAAATCAAGGAGGACAAAGAAGAGCAATAGACCCCTCTCCCAATCAATAGAGTGCTAAGGGACTAGATTGTAGTTCAATTAATAGTTGGCGTACTTCGAGCCCTCGGACCCACACAACCTGCAACTTGTGACGCTCAACAGTTCCATCACCTCTTCCAACCCCCTTGGGTGCTAATACAGAGGTGCAAAGTGGTATGCTACTTTTGGTCTCATCACAAGAATAGAAATTACTATCAAAAACCCTTTTAACATTGCATATTTGAATTAGAAATTTGTGAATGAAAATGACAAGTGTGAAATTCCCTCCTCATTGTTTCTATCGAAGCTTCTCGAAACAATTTTATATAAATAATTTGACACACAAATCAAGAACTTGCACTAATAATCACATTTCAAAATGCTTTAAAGAATTAATCAACAGTTAATCAGGAAATGATACTGCATCCACCATTCTGTCAAGACTACATTCAGGAATTCCCTAAATAGCACAGCTGATTTTTGGGAATCCTAAAAGCAGTTGTGTTTGTCAATTCCATAACAAAATGATTTCCTCCACAAGGCACATATAAAGTAATTCGTCACATCATTAGCCAAAGATGATCATACACAAAAATATTAATCTTAGAAAAAATGAGTCAAGCCAAATATGGGTGGAAGGAATCCTGTTTTAACTTTTTTATACAATTTTTTTGAATGTCTTGTTGCTTTAATAACCGCCACATAACTGATTTCATGACTTATCCTTTCATGATTTCAATTTGTTGTGTCTAGGCATTTTTTACTCTAAACATGACACAGACCTTGGGAAAATATTAGTGATTTTTGACATAAAATACATTCCTTCTTTTTCACATTTCATCTCATGTGTATAATTTTTTACAAGTGACCTACAGTGATTTGAAGGTACAACCTTAGTCTTCACATTCCTAGCGTCTTATTTTAGACATGACTTATGACCATGCCATTTATTACATTTTTTATCTTGCTTTGGCATTATAACTAAGAAGTAGATGAATATACATTTTGATGATCTTTTGAAGTACTCTGACATTGAAAATGTCAGGGTAAGATGTCAGGGTACATGCCTCTTTGTTGAGATGAGGACTGCTGTGACTGCTGCTGTTGCTGCAGTCAAGTTTAGTTAGAACTGGATTTGTGTGAAAGGCCAAATGTGAAATTAAGGCTGAAATGGGAAGGAGCCAAAATGAAGTTCTGATACCAATTAATAGGGCACATACAGCTACCAAAATTGATGCTGTACACTCTTCATTAGCATAGATTAAATAGATTTACAAGAATGAGTACGAGTGTTGATTGGATAAGGTCAATCACATGCAAAGTTTCCCATAACTAGGTATAGAAAGAGACCTCAGTTTAGATTATGTACAATTAGGATAGTAAACTGGCCTGTGTATGTGTGGATATTGATGATGAGAGAGAAAATTATAAGAGAGGAGATCACTATGAGAGTGATTCTAATTTCTCATCATTCTCAAGAGGATTGTGTAATGGATTCATCTTTGTCAATGTTTAAACATCATTATGTCCACTTCATATTCTTTAATGCTATAATCAATACCATTAATCAATATAACTTAGAAGTATAGGGCCCAGCCTTGGGTATGATGATTGAGCATATTCGTCTTTGTCAGTGTTTAAACATCAGCATTGTCCACTTCATATTATTTGATACTATAATCAAACCCATTAATCAGTATAAGTATAGGGCCCAGCAAAGTTGCATGGACACAGATACGGATACAGTATCGGACACCGATACAGTATCGGACATAGATATGGCCATTTTTTAAGACCCCCAATATGGATTAGGTTGGATAGATATTCATAAAAAACACATACACATATATTTTCTAAGTTATTAGAGGAGATTTTTGTTACTTTAAAAGAAAATAAGTAAATATAAATTAAATAATATTAAAATTTAAACATTAATAATTTAGTAAAGAATAAACAATTAAATTTATAAAAATAAAAAAAATTATATTTAAAGAATAAATTTTAATTTTTTCAAAATTTCTAATGTTTAAACAACATAATATAAATATGAAACTGTAAACAATTATCTTTTTAAAATCTATAAAAATTAACAGGCCAAAAAAATAGTAGAGTTGCATTGGAAGAAGACCTAGAAAAATGGATCGCTGAAATAGAAAAACATTTCAGTTGTCTTCCTCATTTGGTGTAGGTTTTGTTTATACAAAACAAAAAGAAAATTGCATGTTGAGGTTTTTTAAGATTAAGTTTAGGAAGATTCATGTCAAATATTTTGAAAATCAAATCACAAAGTATCCAGCATGGCTGGAAAATCAAGATTTTTTGGGCACATGTGGGTATGGTATCCAACATGTATCTGCAGTGTCTCATATCCGTATCCGTATCGGATACGGGGATACACGTGCCTGGGGAGGGGCAGAGGCGTATCCAGCTACTCTGGGGCCCAATCTAGGGTATGATGATTGAGCATACATATTGAAAGAGTCCAAAGTGTTATAATCTAGTGTATGATCTAGAGAAAACAATTTGTTCCCCAAATCCTTAGCCAAGCCAAGTTTACCATTCATCTTCTCTGTATTGATAAATTTTTAAACTCATTCCTTACCTAATAAAACTTTGATCCTTAGGTGATTTGATTGATGTTATAGGGGTTACTTTTATAATTTTATTTCAACATTCATCTGCTCTGTATCGATAAATCTTTAGATTCATTTCTTACCTTATAAAACTTTGATCCTTGGATGATTTGGA
Organism: Sequoiadendron giganteum; assembly: GCA_007115665.2. Taxonomy (NCBI): domain Eukaryota; kingdom Viridiplantae; phylum Streptophyta; class Pinopsida; order Cupressales; family Cupressaceae; genus Sequoiadendron; species Sequoiadendron giganteum. The sequence goes on from CM021100.1 coordinate 629,040,488, forward strand.
TTCATGTGATAGGAATTACTTTTACTTGGCTATCTACTCCAGCTTTGGTCCCCGAGTTATTTGGATTCCTTTACTTGGCTCTCTACTCGTACTTTGGTCCTTAGTTGATTTGGTATCAAGTGACGGGTGATACCTTGGCTCTCTAATTCTCTAAGGAGCTCACCGCTTATTCCTCTCTAGGCCCAGCATGGTAGAGAAAGTGTTGGTATTTGGAGGCCTTAGTGAATTCATGAATATTTTCATCCACCATCTCCCTCTTTAGAGATCTCTTGGATGTTATTCCTTGCCTTCAGATATTAATAGAGTGACTAGGAAAGACATATTTATTGACAACTCAACCAAACAACCTGGTTCTCCCCTTCTCAACTTAATCACATACCCTTATTTTCCATCCAGATTATCTACAGCAGCACCATTGTCAGTCTTAAGTTCCTGTTAAAATACATGAGGGAGAGCTCATACTAGCTCTATAGAAACAAGCTGTCATTTTCCCTGGAAGGACAGGATGTACAACTACAAACTATCCTCTCTTTGAGAAGTAAAGACCAGGGAGCCTGCTTCATTTGTAGATTTCAGAGAGCTAGTACAATCTATTCATAAATTCCAAGGAGAAGGCATTTCTCTTCTTCTATTATTCCAACCAAGATATTAGCTTTGTTTCTCCATGAAGTTGTGATCATAAAGAATTAAAAACTAAAAGAATCTTATACGTGCATCAACTAAGATATATTGTTCTTCCTACCCATCTTAGCTACAAAGGGCATCAAACATCTTTCAACTTACATCAGCATTGACACAAACACTAGAAAGGTAAATGTGCTTTCCCTTGCATATCAGAACGAACACACGTTGTCAGATCCAATAGTTGATGCAATCTGACAACTAGTTTCTTGAGACAGATCATGTACAACTAGTTTCTTTACCCCATAAAGAAGATCGTCAACCATATGTTTTAGGGCATCTTGGTAAGATGTATACACTAAGATAAGGTCTCAAATAATATCAACCTCTAAATAAGGGAAGGTAGATAGCATCTCTTAGCGGACAAACTATAAAGACAATATATTTAAGATCTTGGGATGTACAAGGTAAATAGCAATAAAGTAGAAGGACAGCTAAGCCAGGGGCTCAATGTAAGGCAATAAGGTAAACAATAGTTAAGCCAACAGCCAAACATAAGGAAATATGGTAATAAAGTATATAAAGGCATGCAACAACAAGGTAACAAGTATAGTTTGAAAACTTGTGACTTAGCAAAACTCAGCAGATCCAAGTTTGAATCCAACTCAATTATTCAGCAAAAACTCAGCAAATTAAAAAATACTTAAATTCCTTAAAAAAAACAAATATTTCATGCAAAACACAGTCACACGACGTATTCACAAGTCTGTAATATGTTGGGGGAATGTTTTTTCATTGAATTTGAATACAAAAAGCGTATAATATCACATCAACATGTAAAAACAGCAGCTGCTAATATGATATGTATCATTAATCACAAGCTTGAAGCATACAATGAGAAACCAGACCCGCATAAATAAAAGAGGTAGGATAGAGAGATACTTATGGAGTCAATTTGTAAATGCGTTAACCATTATCTTGACTTATGCACTTGTTGAGAGGTGGTTGTAGGTGAAGTTAACGTGCATTTTGAAAAAAAAAAAAAAAAAGCCCTTGTCGATCATAGCTAAAAACTCTAGAGACTTGGCATACATCACAAGTGAATCTCCAATTCTTGAGGAGATCCTAGCTTAGAATTGTACAAACTTGGCATACATCACTAATGAACCTCCTATTCTTGAAAAGCCAAAGATCCTCGCATGCAACTTATCTTCTTTGGTAGAGTATTCCCTCTAGTCCTCTAAGAATCTACAAAGATCCTTGCATGCAACTTGTCTTCTTTGGTAAAGTACTCCCTCTAGTTCTCTAAGAATCTCCAAAGATCCTTGCATGCAATTTGTCTTCCTTGTTAAAGTATTGCTTCTCCTAGTTCTTCAGGAATACCCTAAGAATAGATGGGTGAATGCTTGTGCCAATAGAGTAGATCATTACTTTCTATTTTAGGAAATAGAATCGAGAAGCCTTTAGATTGTTGGGAAAGGTGTTGCACACCATGCATAAAATATTAAATATTTTGTAAGTTGTGGGACGCCACACTTTGAGTAGAGCAATATTTTCCTAGGAATTTGTTGTATGTAACATTGGGAAAATGCATTTACTGTATGTGGGCAGGTCACACAAAGACGGGTCACCATAAGCAATCAAGACAAATTCAGGAAGGTGAAAGGTCAATTTGGGCACTTGAATTGGGAGAAATTCTGGGTTTAACTTGGAAACTGAAAAGACTCTTGATTGTAATGACTATTGGTTTCCATAGTAAGTTCTCTCAAATGTTCCCAGTGCTCTCTTGCCTGTATTGTATCGAGTTGAGGATCTCCTTAATAGCATGGAAGAATTCTTTAATTGTATTGTAGTTTTGTCATTAAGAATAGCGGTATTATTTGTTGGTGGACTTTTTCCTGAAAGGGTTTCCCACATTATATCTTGTGTTGTATGTCTTTTCTCTACTGGAATATTTGATTATGTATTTATTCTGCAAGTGTTTCTGTTAAGATTAGTATTATTTTTCTTTCATTTGGAATCAAAGTTAGTCTTTTGCTTTGTTGATCCATGGGAGGAAGGGAATTTTCCATCCTATATTAATCTTGGTTTCAGTGGGAGTATTTTATTTAGAGTGAGTCATTTTTCAGGTTTGGAGAAATGGAAAGCAATTCTAGACAACTGGAAATTGAAAAAATTAATGTCAAAATTTTTTTATCAGTAGAAACTCAAAGTCGAAGACCTATTGATAGAGTTCAATCAATCGATTGCAGTTGAAGCAATGAAAGGCTTTATTCCTCAAGGTATGGATCAAGATGACTGGTATAAATTAGATAGTAAGGCTAAATTTACAATTTGTTTGCACCTTTCAAATTCAATGTTTTTAAATGTTTCTATAGAGAACACAACTAAAAAATTATTGGATAAGACGGGGTTTGTATCAAACTAAGTCTCTAGTAAATAAACTTTTCCCATGAAAAAAATTGTATTCTTTGAAAATTGATTGATGGAGATTCAGTAGCAGAACACTTGAATGAGTTTAAACCCATTTTATCAGTCGATGTCAAGATGAATGAGGAAGAATGGTACATTATTTTGTAATGCCAGATTCATGGGATAACCTTGTTATGGCAATCAGCAGCTCCACATTTCGGTTGAAACTTGAAGGTGTGCTTAGTGCCTTCTTGTCTAAAGAAAATGCAGAAATCCATGGAGTCTACTAAAGACATTCTGGTTGTCAGATGTCATGCAAAGGAAAAGTCCAAGATCAAGAGGGGGAGAAAGGAGATCTAAGTCCAAGGGTAGATCTAACTCTCTAGGAAAGTCAAAGGTAAAATGCTGGAACTATTGTAAAAATGGCCATATTAAGAAAAACTAAAGTGTGACAGGCTAGAAATGAATTTGATGGTGATTCTAATTCGAAGACCTCCAATGAGAAATCAACGGATGTGTTTCTTGCATTTTCTATTACACATGCAAGTGATAATGTTTGGTTGATTGATTCATGAGCATAATTCCACATGACTATGCATCACATTTGATTTTCTATGTATGAGATGGTGGAAAAGTCTTCTTGGTATATAATTCATTTCACATAATTGGTGATTGTGGGAAAATCAAGCATTAAAAGATGGAAAAGTCAAGACTCTCTTTGATGTTGAATATCCCAATTTTGGCAAGAAACAAGTTTATCTATATGTCAAATGGTTCGGGAGTGCATGTTATGTTTTGTAAAGAAGGTTGCAAATAGTTTGAAATTTGGTTTTGGCAAAGGGGATTTGGGTTGGAACTCTATTAAAACTTGATGCTAGTATTATGTGGAATTTGAAATTTCTCAACTATTTCATCAAATTCCCAAAGTTATGACCCTAGCAACAGCTTATAAGAGTGTTAGGGGATGTCCAGCTATCGCCTTTGTGAGACCTCAATGGAGAAGAAGAGGCAAGAAGTCTCTTGGGAAAATCCTTCTAAAGGACAATGTCAAGGTATCTCCATGGTTACACCTAGTAGAAGAAAATGATTGAAAATTTAGATTCCTCTTGAAAAATTATGCAATTTCAAAAACACAACTCATTTTGAACCCATATGAAGTTATGGCTTTCAAAAGTTGTAGGATGATCTCTAAGCAAGGTATTGCCATGGCGACATCTTTTGGTCTTGGGAGACCCCAAGGTATCACCCAAGAGATAACCAAGCTATCACCTACACCTAAGTGTTTTGGGTAGAAGAGACATGTAGGTATTGCCCCAACGACACCTTAAGTTGTTGACAAAAGGAAATTCCAAGGTATCGCCCAAGAGATACCTCAAGTTGTTGGCAAGGAGAAACTTTAAAGTGAATGTTTGGACTTGAAAAATTTCAAAAAAATTACCAAGGAATATTTGAAACTGTCACCATCCCAATAACTTCAAAATTGTGGCATGATAGAATGGGTCACATTGGTGAAAAAGCTCTTAGGGCCTAGAAGTCCAAGGAAATAGTTGAGGAACTTGAAAATTGTTCTTTGGATTTGGATTTTTGTTGACATTGTATATATGGGAAATAAAATCATGTTAAGCTTAATTTGAGCTCTACTAGATCAAGCAGAATTTTGGAGTTGGTTTGTAGTGATGTTTTAGGACTCGTGATTGTGCCCTCATCAAGAAAATTCTTGTATTATCGATAATCTATAGATGATTTCTCCTATAAGGCATGGATGTTCTTTCTGAAATATAAATCCACGGCCTTCAATAGATTCAAAGAATTCATGGCTCTTGTGGAGAATCAAACTAAGAAGAAGATAAGGTTTTGTAAAAAGGTAATTGTGGAGAGTTTTGTTCTACAAAATCTGAGAATTATTGTAAAAACAATGGCATAGCTAGACAAAAGACAACTTTGTACACCCCTCAACAAATGGAGTTGTAGAAAGAATGAACAAGGCACCAATGTAAAAAGCTAGGAGTATTCTCCATGGGGTTGAGCTAATAATAATTGGGCAAAAGCAGTCAACAATGCTTTTTATCTTATTAATAGACCTCCTACATCAATATTTGTTGAAAAACCCCCAAAAGAGATTTGGACAAGCAAGAAGCCCTCTCTTAGGCATCTCAAAGTTTTTTGTTGTGATGTATATGTGTGTGTACCCAAGGAAAAGAGGTCTAAGTTAAGACTTCAAAGAAGATAAATGCATCTTCATTAGTTACAACGATAGTGTGAAAGGATACAAACCTTGGAATCCTACACAAGGAAGAGAATGTATAGTTCTAATGTGATCTTGAAAGAGATCAAGTCTTCTTCTATTGGACAACCTAGAGATGAAGAGAAAAATGTGGTGCAATTTGAGCCAAGGATCAAGAACCTAGCACTTGAGAATGAACATGATGTTCATGATAGACTAGATGAGGAGGGTGATAATAAGGAGAATTTTGAGGAGGAAGAAGAACCTATTACTCCACCCCTAAGAAGGTCCACTCAACAAACAAGAGAACCTGAGAAGTATAACCCCCACCTGATTTTCATTGTATTTTTGTATTGTCTACTAGTGGCAATGAGCCTAGAATTACAAGGGAAACATTAGCATCAAAGGAGAGTAAGTATTAGGAAAAACCCAAGAATGAAGAGATGGCCACCCTAGAGAGGAATAAGGCTTGGGAATTGGTCCAATTGCCTAAAGGAAGGAAACATGTTGGTTGTAAATGGATCTATAAGAAGAAGTTCAATTTTGAAGGCAAGATTGCAAAATACAAGGCATGCTTAGTGGCTAAGGGTTATTCCCAAGTTGAGGGAATAGATTTAGGTGAGATGTTCTATCTTGCTGCAAAATTAACTTCCATTAGATTTTTGTTATTTGTTGCTGCTACATATGACCTAGAGATCAATCAAATAGATTTTAAAACAACATTTTTGCATGGTGATTTGGAGGAGAAAATCTGCATGACACAATCTAAGAACTTCATAGGAAAAGGTAAAGCAAACATAGTCTGTAGGTTAAAGAAGCCTCTTTATAGTTTGACACAATCTCCTAGAATGTGATGCCAAAAGTTTGATACTTGTGTTCTAAAGTTGGGATTTGTTAGAGCAAAGTCTAATTACTATGTTTATTTTACGCAAATGGAATATCAGTTCCTTGTTATTGTTCTTTATGTTGATGCCATGCTCCTTGTTGGAAACAATAAGGATATGGTAAAAGTGGTTAAATCATAGCTTTCACTTCAATTTGATAAGAAGGATTTAGCCATTTAGGAGTTGTTAATTTTGTCTTAGGCATGGAGAATGGGAGAGATAGAGCTAATAGAAAACTTTGGTTAAGTCAAAGGATGTATGTTGATTTTATGTTGTAGAGATTCAAAATATAGGAGTATAAGCCAATGAATGTTCCTATCCCTATGGGAATAAAGTTATTAGTGAAATAGTGTCCCAAGGCCCTTGATGAGATAGAGGATGAGTCACGTTCCATATGCAAGTATTGTTGATAGTTTGATGTATGCTATGGTCTGCACTAGACCAAACATTGCCTAAGCAATGGTTATCCTAAGCAAATATATGTCCAATCTAGACAATGGGTATTGGACTAGGGTTAAAAGGTTTTATAGATATCTTAGTGGCACTTCCTAGTATTCTATTTCCTACCAAAGAGGACCTAATTTGAGTAGAAAAATGGATATTCAAGGCTTTGTTGATGCAGATTGGGCAGATGAGTTGAAAGTAGGAGATCTTCCAGTGGTTGTGTTTAATCTATTTGGTGACGTGATAAGTTGGATGAGCAAGAAACAAGTTGTGGTTGTTCTTTTGACTATAGCCATTGTGTATGTGGCAACTACTCACATTTGTAAAGAGCCAATGTAGCTTCAAAGATTGGGTTCAAATGTTAATTTGAGAAAGATTCAATAAGGATCGACTATGATAGTCAAAGTGCTAGTACTTTGGCCCAGAACCCAACTTTCCATGAGTAGACAAAGCACATCGATGTGCAATATCATTTTGTTCATGACAAGGTGGAGGTCAAGAGGGTACTGATCAAGAAGGTGAACACTTTGGAGAATGTTGTGAATTCTTTGTAAACCAATAAGCATAAAAAAGTTCTTGTGGTGCAAGACTGCTATGGGGATGTCTCCCTTTAGTAGCCAGTCTGGTTTGTCTATGTTTAGCCCCTTATGCAATGTATGCAACAAATGGAAGAATGTTAGGAAAGGTGTTGTACATCTTGCATAATATTTAATATTTTGTGTAGTTGTGGGACGCCACACTTTGGGTAAAGTAATATTTTCCTACAAAATTGTTGTATGTAACATTGGGAAAACACATTTAATGTATGTGGAGGGATCACATGAGGACATGCCATCCTAAGCAAACAAGACAAATCCATGGAAGGTGAAAGGTCAATTTGAGCACTTGGATAGGGAGAGTTTTTAGGTTTATCTTGGAAATTGAAAAGACTCTTGGTTTCCATAGTAAGTTCTCTCAATGTTCTCTTTCCTTTATAAATTATATAGAGCTTGGGATGGGAAGATGTATTTCTCATATGCTCGTGCTGATGCCATATTTCTGCCATAGTAATTCTGCCTTTGTGTGATCTATTTTGAAGTAGTTCAATGACACATCAATTAGCAATTCGCTTTTCTCTAAGTATAGTCAAATCATTCTCACCAAACAAGTTTTCTTCATAAATTTCATATCTAAAAACTCACTTGGTTTTAATCAAATATGCTTGATATGCAATTGGCTCGTACCCAAATGCTCTAATACACATTTATCCAAACAAAGGTGATCAAATAGATCTAACTCAAGCTTTAATATCAATTTGATAGGCTTCCAATTGACAACTACCTTTAGAGAACAAGAATATCAGTTTTCAGGATTTCCGCTTGTAGATTCTTCAAAGGCTCAAAATTGTTGCATTTGCATAGTTCTTTGATTGAGATATATTATACAAAGCTACATCTACAAATTCATTGTGGTAAAATCTTGCCATGAATGAGTTGTGTAAGGCTCTTATAAAACTTTCCAAAAGGCTTTATTACCCTGATACTGAGAACTGTATGTGACCTGAAACTTCACTGATTAATAATTTTATGCAATGTATTCCATAAGATTACTACAGAGGTGCAACACTGCAAAAAGGACCTCAAAAATCAATTCCCTCTGTTCTTCTTGATACTTCTCTAGGATTAAAAACCAACATAGAAATGAAAAATCCCGAGTCAGAATTTAGTGCTTTTTGACATCAGTAGTCACATCAAAGTCATTCACTTTTATCATTATGTGAATTCAAATCCTGAGGACTTATCAGTGGGATTTGATGAAACTTCTTTCTCAATGCTAAGTTTGGCCATGAATCAAACAGTGATAATTTTGAAGCAGCAGTTTGAAGTTGGTCAACTTCTATTACAAGATGCAGCAAAACAGATTTGAAATGTTTGATAAACAAGCAAATTAAGCAGCCTAGCATGGTATGCTTTATATAAAGTGAACAACACAGAGAATCCAAGATCTAATCCTTCTTGAGGTGAATCTAGATAAGAGCAAAAAATAAATTGGAATAATACATGATTCATTTTCCTTTGATCCAAGAGTCTTTCCATTTGGCATTCTGCATTTTTATTTCTCTGTGCTCTTTCATTGATGCTTTTTAGTGGTATCCATGAAACAGAAATACTATTCCAGTAACTACCCTTGTGCCAGATCCACAACATAATAGGAGCAATAACATCTACAAATAGTTTATTAATTATTTGTAAATGACACAATCAACACAGCAGAAAAGGAAGGAAATTCATTTATACTATGAATCCACTGAACGAAACACAGTAAAACTGGGCATTAAAATATTTTGCTTGGAATTATATTGCAATCAATGAGAACTACTGGATACAGAGACATTTACATTTCCCAAAATGCCTCCAGTGCAGCATGGTGATTGACTCTTGATACAGGCATCCCAGTTCAATGTCAATTGGCGAAAGCTACAAAAGACACAAACATTGAGATTCTTCAACATGGCTGACAAAACATGGAAATTGGTTCAACTTCTTGAAAAAGACATACCAAATGATATTTGGCAATTTGCCACGAAATTGTTCGACTTCAGCAAGTTAACAGTCTGAAGACTTGTCCAATCACTCCAGCTAAAAGTCATTATGTGCATTTGATTGTAGATAACCTGGCTATCTCTAGAATTTGGTTTGTAACCACTGCAATAACCCAGCAGCATCCTAGTTAGAATGCAGAACATCAACAATCACTTTCTGGAAACCACCATTGACTAATGTTTCCACTTTCTAGGACAAAATCATATGCAGCATGCACAATGGAAAGAAGCCTTAGATCAAATGAAGCATCAAAACATTCAAGTATGAAATTTTACTCGGTAGCATTTATCTTATACCAACCTTTGTGCCATAGAGATTTCATCATTTCAGAAGTCTTCGAGAGCTTTGTGTCAGTTGCACTATGTTTTAAATATAGATCATGTCCTTAGAAGTAATGTCTATGCTTCCAACAGCCTTCTGAGTCAAGAAAATTGTTTACATGTTGACTAATACCCCTGATAATGGCATTTCCTGACATTAGACCTCAATTAAATCAATAGCCACAGCTTCCAAAAGCCTTCAAGTCAGAAAAATTGTTTACGTGTAATGTAATGCCCCCTAAAATGGCATCTTCTGACTTTGATCCTGAGTTGAAATTATTATTTTTGAAGGCCCTTAAACAGTTTAAAATAGGTTGCAATTATGACAAGTGTGTGAATATATATTTGGATAATCACAATTGGGAGCACAAATATTAATCACTCCCTTGATCTGCTCTTGTCAATATCTTGATTTAGAAAGATTAAAAATTCAAGTTATGCCACTAAAGAAATCTCCGTTTAATGGCCCATTGCTTAGACTTCTGAAATTGTCACAGATGAGGATCACGTTATTAAACTCATTCCTCTCAAAAATGGTGGCTATTCATGTTCATGTAATTATGGCAATGCCAAACTTTTTATGTAACAGGATTTAAAGTGTATCTTTTCCTTTTTTTTCATCATATATGTTAGCAACTTTCTGCACACTCTCTGCATTGCAGTGATTATCAGCAGGACTGCAAATAGAACTTTTATTCAAGGCAGTGCCTCTTTTTTCCATTTCACTCATCAGTTTGGGAATTTCCTCCATATGGCCTGTTTCAATAAATCCTGTAATTAAGCATTTATAGAAGATAGATTCATATTCAATACCCTTCTCAGTCATTTCATCGTAGATCAACATTGCTTCTTGCACAAGGCCTTTATGACTAAGTCCCCATACAAGAGAAGTATATGTATGTAAATCAGGTTCAACACCACTTTCTATCATCTTACTTTTTAGGTCAAAAGCCCTAGGCATATTCCCCTCCTTCACACTTTGAACAATGAAAGCTGTATATGTACATTTGTCAGGAACCAAACCGTTTTCCAACATTTCTCTCAAAAACAGCTTAGCTTCCTGCAAATTTCCTTCTTTACAAAGCCCATCAATAAGTGTTGTGTATGTAAGCATATTCGGTGACATACCTGTGACTTTTTTCCCAAAAATCTCTTTTGCTTCCGCTATTTTGCCTTGCTTGCAAAGTCCATCGATGAGCACAGAAAAAGTAATAAGATCAGGAGCAATACCTCGGACTAAAATTTCATCATACAGATTGAGAGCATCCTTCATATTGCCTACTTTGAAATAAGCATCAATCAAAGTGGTATAGACAACAACATTAGGGTTCAAACCCCTTTCCATCATTTCACGGACAAGTTTTGTGGCTTCTTGTAACTTACCTTGATTGCAATAACCTGATACTACGGCACCATAGGCTGAAACATCTGGTTCAATACCTAACTCTTGCATTTTCTCAAAAAATTCGATGGATTTCTGTTCACGACCCTGATTCAAATGTCCATGAATTAGAGCTGTGAATATGAATTTGTTAGGAGTCACATTAATCTCAGACATTTTTCTGAAAAGATCAACGGCTTCCTCTAATTTGCCTTGTTTGCATAAACCATCGACTAGAGCACCATATGTGACAACGTTTGGAACTAGACCAGATGCTAGCATTTCATCATAGAGTTTGAGAGCTTCTTTCAGATTGCCCTGTTTACAATTTCCATCAATCAGACACGTAAAAGTGAACTCATTGGGAGACGGTCCACATCTTTTCATGTCCTCAAAGACCACATTTGCTGCTAGTGTCGTGTCTTCCTTACAATGCCCATCAATAAGTGTACTAAGTGTAATCACGTTGGGCAAGATTCTACTATGAGTCATCTCGTTGAAAAATTCTAAAGCTTTCTGCAATTGCCCATGCTTGCAATGCCCATTAATGAGGGTATTGTAAGTTACAACATCGGGATTACAATTTTTTTCCTTCATTTCATCATAAAATCTAATCGCCTCCTCTAGTTTTCCTTCTCTGCAATAACCATCCAACAATGAATTGTAAGTGACAACATCTGGCTTGCACCCCATTTCTTCCATTTTCCTAAGCAAGTCCCTTGCGCTTTTCAAATCACCCACTTTGCACAAAAAATTAATCACAATGTTGTATGAGAAGACATTGGGTACAACCCCACTTTCCCTCATGTCCAACAAGAACTTTATTACCAAGTCCTTTTTGTTTGACTTGCAAAACCTCTGCAATAGTACATTGCAAGCATAAACAGTAGGAATGATCTTAAACGTTTTCATCCTATAAAAAATATCAGTGGCCTCCTCCAGCATCCTAGCTTCTGTATAGACCCTCAAAAGGGGGTCAAAGACGCGTGAAGGGGAATTGCAGGCCCTCTGAGTTGCCCTCAACATCTCAAAAAGGTCTGGTTTTGGGTATTTGCCTTTTTGTGCCACAAGATTCCTGAGAACTTCTTCGGCTTGTGCGTACCTTCTGCCTTTATAGAGGATGTGGACAAGCATGCAACTTGATTCTGTGGTGTGTTGAAAACCTTGAAGCAGGCTTGCCCACCTAAAGAACTTGAGTGCCAGTGGAGCATCTTCCCTCAACTTCACAAGAACTTGAGATACATAAAGAGGAGCGAGTTTAGATTTCAGCAATGTGGAGGCCCCCAAATCATCCCAACGATTTTCTCTGGCCATTGCACAGGCATTGTTTATTAATGCATCTTCTTCAACATCAACACTGGGAAGGGGTATCCTGCTTTTGCTAGAAAACCCACAAAATCGATGATCCTTGGGCACTATGGGTGCATGTGTTTTTGACTTAAATAGAGATAGGTAAGTTAAAAGCGTGTGCCCACTTTGCAGAAGAGGGGTGTAAGCATATAACCGGATTTGAATGTTGCAGTGAGTTTTGAGAAATTTGCTTACTTGGCAGCTTCTCTCAGCAGTCATCACGATTATCATCTTTTGTGCTTCTTCATACTCTTCTACTCATTCCTGCGCTGCTGCTTCGGTTTACGGTGATGGTGGTGCCCTTGTGTTTAAATTCGTCTTCTGTTTCTTCCCATAACATTCATACGATATTGGAACGCTCAGATTGACATCAACGGCCCCGAATTCATCCAGCAACCTAAATAGAATGTCATTTACGTTTGGTTTTAATCTAGGTTGAATCCTTAAAAAGGAACTTAATGCCCACATGAAGGGTAAATAAATGTAAATAAGTAAAATTATTATTTTTAAATAAAACGGAATAAATATGTATTTGAAAGTGGAGATAAAAAAGATAGTGATAGACGATTATTATGTATTCTTCGAATTCAGATCATGATATAAATAGATTCTGGCATGTATGTTTTATGAAATTGTACTTTCAATCTTGACTTCGACATTTGTAGTTTTAATTCAAAAGGAGTGGTTTAGATGTTTTACTGTAAATAGTATTTGTATTATATTCAAAAAAATTGTACCTACAAACAAGTTTCATATGTGCTTGTAACCTACAATGAAAGATTTGGTATCAAGGATCACCATTGGAACTTCTTATGTTAGGTACATGAGGTGACTTGCTCCCTGCATTTTGCCTTAGTTAAGCCCCATTCATCAATTTAATGATTTCAATAAAGTTGGAAGACAACAAGCAACAAATGGAACTAATGTGACTACAATGATGCTAATTATTTTTAAAACTTGATACAATGATGTGTAATGCAACTAATGTTAAGATGCCTTGTTGCAAGAGTTAGGGCTTCACCACATGTTGATATAAGGGTTGATGTAGAAACTTAAAAAATGGTTGATGAGTGATCTTTTTAAGAAATGGGTGAAAAGGGATTGTCATAATGATTTGTGATTAAAATGACATAGGGGTGGTATCCTTTTATAGTTGTTATAAGTATTTGAAAACTTTGGTGTGGAAAACAATAATGATGGTTATTTAGAGGTATAGATCAGCTCAGGCTTCTAATTAAATTTAAATTTTGGAGGGACGTATGTGCAAAACTAACCTAGGTTAGAACTGCATCTATGGTTTTGAACCCAGAGGAGGAAACTATATTGTAATATCTAGAATTGCTCTATGTAGAGATAAAATATTGTTTAAGATGGTCAATCTTGTTAGTGTCCATATCATACTAAATGTCTTGTCTTTTTCACATGATGCAAGGGCATCGTGTTCATGTCCATGTATTTTGTTTTGCATTTTTGGTTTTTGTTTTGTCTTTGGGCTTGTCTCTTTGTGCCAGGTGGTAACGGACGAACTTGTTTTCTTAGCAAACCTTCTTTGTTATGTATGTGTGTATGTATTAGTCTTTCATTGTGGCAGGGAGTTATGTCGGGTAGTTGCTTTCTACTGCCAAGAGAAAGGAAAGAAACGGTTATTTTGCAAGAGGGGGATCGATGCTATGGAAAAAAAAGAAGGAATCGAAGGAGATAGGAAAGACCACACAATTCTACTTATGAAATTTAAAAAAGGGCAATGGCTATCTAAGAAGAGCCGAGTGAGAGACCTATTTGGAACTCTATATTCTTTGGCATCTTGTGTGTTTATGGTGGAAAGAGGCCAAACAGTTTGAGACCCTGCTTACTCAAACTTTGGGCGCTAAGTTGGAGTTTATTTCATTAATTCAATTAAGGAAGAGATTTTATTGCTTGGTGTCTATTATATGGGGGTGTTGTTTTAAAACTCGGTCGAGTGTTTTCATTGTTGGAGATTTGTCTTCTTTCCTCTTACAAGTTGGTCAGATGCATTTGTCTGTAGACAAGGGTATTTGGTGATGTGATTGCGCCCTCCTCTATTTTGGATTAAGGAGGAAGCCTTTGGACAATAGTTTTTGATTTAGTTATGACTTATTTCTTGTGGTGAGGCTGCTTGTGCCATTGTTTTCCATTTCTTTGCAAAAGTTAAATGAGGATAAGTGATTGCCTTTCTAGGTTCTGTGTTTGTTTGGTGTTGTTGTGCATTTTCTATTGCTTAATGATTTGGGTGCTTGTTACTTGTGGTGGGAAGCAGTGAACATTGTAAGTGTCTTTTACATTATTCAATATACTGCCGCTTATTGGTCTTTGTTTTTTGTGATTGAGTGAGGGCCTATAAATTTCAAAGCATTGTGCGTTTGAGAATGTGAGTCAGTTTGCTATCATATTTTAGTATCAGAGCATTGTGAAGTTGTGAGTGTGTGACTGTGAGCCATCATTTGGTATCAAAGTCTAAAGATTTGGGGTTGTTGAGGTGTGGGAAGAATGACATCGAGAATGATGAGAGGTAGAGGTGCTCAAGGAAGAGGCAAAAGATGACATGATGATAGAGTCGTTGAATTGCTGCAGGAATTTGACTACATGAATGGATGCCATGGAGAGGGCATAGCGAAGAGGAACACAAGTGGATGATGCCAATGATGTTGAACAGAAAGAGCAACCACAAGTAGATGACGAGGAAGATCAAGAAGAACCTGAAGGAGTGGAAGAAAGATTGATCGAAGTTGTGATGAATGTGGGAGCCAAGCCAAAGATTGAAGTTCCTACATACTTTGGAAGTCTAAATGAAGAGGATATGATAGACTGGATTAATGATTTGGACAAGTATTTCAAATACGAAGGAGTGGCAGAGGAAAGAAAATTGAATTTTGCATGTACATGATTAAAAGTTCACGTTGCAATGTGGTGGGATTACATGCAAGTTGAGAGACGCAAGAAGAACAAAGAGAAGATCTCTTCTTGGGATTGAATGGTTTCCAAATTGAAGATGAAGTTTCTTCCAAAAAACTACCAAACGAATCTTTTCAAGCGATTGCAAAATCTCAAGTAGAAAGATATGTTAGTCAAGGAATACACAAAGGAGTTCTACAAGTTGGTGATTCGGTCAGGCCATAGCAAAGAGGATTTGGAAAAGGTGGCAAGGTATTTGAATGGTTTAAAATACAGTTTGCAAGATGAGTTGAGTTTGGTGTCACCAAAAATTTGGAGGAAGCATACCAATTTTCCATTAAGGCTAATGAGAAGCTGATGAGGAGGCAGAATCAACAAGGTTGAGGCTATGCAGAAAAAGGATAGCAACACCATCAATATGAAGAGGCAAGTAGCTCTAAAGGGAAAGCTAAGTCAAAAAAAGGAGGTTATCAGGATAGAGGAGAGAGGTTTGTTAGAAGTGATGGTTATCAGGGAGGAGGTAGAGGTTTTGCAGGTAAATGTTTCAAGTGTAATCATTATGTGGGTCACAAGAGTTGGGAGTGTCTAGAATCTTCCCAAGGAGGTTACACAAGGCCTAAAAGGAGGAATCAGGTGGTGCAAGCAGATCAAGAGAGTGCAGGATCAATTTCTCCAAGAAAGGAAGAACCTGAATCAGGAGAATCTCTTTTGTTCAAAAGAGTGTTGTTGAAACTGCCAAAGGAGAGTCATGAACTGTTATAAAGGAAGGCTCTATTCAAAATGAAGTGCAAAGTTGAAGGTAAGTGTTGCAAATTAATTATTGACAGTGGTAGTATGGATAATTTAGTGGCTATAGAAATGGTGGATAAGTTAGGACTTAATAGAACTACACATCCTACACCATATAAAGTTTCTTGGTTATAGAAAGGTCATCAGTTCTTGGTAGATGAATAGGCTTTAGTAGAATTTCAGATTGGCAGTTATAAGGATAGTGTGATTTGTGACATTATGCCTATGGATGTGTGTCATGTATTTCTTGGAAGGCCTTGGTAGTTTGATCGGAAGGTTGCACATGAAGGGAGGAGTAACACATATACCTTTGAAAAGGATGGAATCAAGAATACTTTGTTGTCGATGCATGAACAAGAAGAGGACAGTAGTAGCAATAGTAGTAAGGTGATGTTGGTAGGAAGAAAAGAGTTTATCAATGGCATAGTTGACGGTGAAGTTGGGGCAGCCATTGTTATTTTGGAGGATGCAGAGATACATGGAAGTTTGGATCAGCAGTGTCCAGATGAATACATGGGCATGAGTCTACAAGGACAGAGTGTGGAAAAGGCCAAAGAGCATGTGGAAGATGACCTGGCTCTTCAACTTGAGGTGGTTGAGAGAGAGTGGTTTGAACTGACAGGAGGTGAGATGAATGGTGCAGTTGTCAATGGTGAGGTACGATCTCAAATTTAGATTGATTGTGATGCATATGCAATGATTGCAAAGGAGAGGGAGATGCAAAACTAATGGGAAAGATGCAGCAATGAGCAGACAACTGGAGATTGGGAGAAGTATTTTATAGATGGTGAAATGGAGTGTAGAAAAGGCACTAGTCTGATAGTTTGGGATAACATGAAGCCCACCATTGGAACGAACATGAAGAGAATATGGAGAAGCTCGACGTGTAGAGGAATTAATCCAGCCACATGCTAGAAGAAAAGGAAGAAGTGAACGTACAGGTTGTCATCTATCAGCATAAGGGGGTGTGTTGCAAGCACATGGAGCTTGAAAGGGTAGTTCTATTAACCAACTCCCTTTGTGAGCTACACTCACAAACAATTCCCATGGGGAGCTTGATGCAGGGGCATCGTGTCCATGTATTTTTGGTTTTTTTCTTTGTCTTTGGGCTTGTCTCTTTGTGCCAAGTGGTAGCAGATTGACTTGTTTTCTTAGCGAACCTTCTTTGTTATGTATGTATGTACCAATCTTTCATTGTGGCAGGGAGTTATGTCAGGTAGTTGCTTTCTACTACCAAGAGAAAGGAAATAAATGATTATATTGCAAGAGGGGGATTGATGCTATGGAAAAAAAGAAGGAATCAAAGGAGATAGGAAAGACCACACAATTATGATTATGAAATAAAAAAGGTTAGTGGCTGTCTAAGAAGAGCCAAGTGAGAGACCTATTTGGAACTTTGTATTCTTTGGCGTCTTGTGTGTTGATGGTGGAAAGAGGCCGAACGGTTTGAGACCCTACTTGTAACTCAAACTTTGGGCACTGAGTTGGAGTTTATTTCATTAATTCAATTAAGGAAGAGATCTTGTCACTTGGTGTCTATTATATGGGGGTGTTGTTTTAAAACTCCATCGAGTGTTTTCATTGTTGGAGGTTTGTCTTGTTTCCTCTTATAAGTTGGTTAGATGTGTTTTCTTGTAGACAAGGTTATTTGGTGGTGTGATTGTGCCTTCCTTTGTTTTGGATTAAGGAGGAAGCCTTTGGACAGTAGTTTTTTATTCAGTTCTGACTTATTTCTCGTGGTGAGGCTACTTGTGCCATTGTTTTTTGTTTCCTTGCAAAAGTTAAATGAGGATAAGTGATTTCCTTTACAGGTCACGTGTTGGTTTGGTGTTGTTATGCATTTTCTATTGCTTAATGATTTGGGTGCTTGTTACTAGTGGTGGGAGCAGTGAACATTGTAAGTGTCTTTTGCATTGTTCAATATATTATCACTTGTTGGTCATTGTTTTCTACGATTGAGTGAGGACCTATAAATTTCAAAGCATTGTGCATTTGAGAATGTGAGTCAGTTTTCTATCATATTTTGTTATCAAAGCATTGTGAAGCTGTGAGTGTGTGATTGTGAGCCATCATTACACTAGGCTACCATTATCTTTGTTCATGTTCATGTTGGGTCTAGTTAAGGTTACTTAGGTAATATAAGTTTTTTATTTGATATTTGTAGCAATTAGTCATAATTTTAGCAATATTTTATTTTTAGGGTTTCCACATGCCTTCACTTATTATTTTTTATTTTTAACTTTACGTGCTATATAAGAAAGGGCTTGCATGCATATTTTAATCAAATTGGTTATCACAATTCTACTTTGTTGATTTCTCTTTAAGTTTTCGTGTGAAGACCCTATGGAAGGTTTCTTGGTCTTGCAAAATCTAAGACATGTGAATATGTTTCATATTGCTATATGGAGAAAAAACCATTTTTGTGCAAACCCCTTCTAATTATTAATTTTTATTTTATCGGTGTAGTATTTTTTTTTAAATCCTTTGTGACATTAGATCCATTAGAGTGCACAAATCTAACTTTTTTAGAGGTTTTTAAGCAAATGTAATCTCACTTGTAACATCTCTAACCATACTCTTGTAGTTTTCATCAAGGTTTTAATAGATGAAGTAAATAATTCAATTCCTTCAAAATAGGATAGCAAAAAAATTCTTTTATAACTCCACAATTCACATTCTACATAAAGGAAACCATATAACACCTCATAATTGAAATAATATAAATTAACATCATGTAAATGAAACACATCTTTATCACATTAGATCCATTAGAGTGCACAAATCTAACTTTTTTAGAGGTTTTTAAGAAAATGTAATCTCACCTGTAACATCTCTAATCATACTCTTTTAGTTTTCACCTAGGTTTTAATAGATGAAGTAAATAATTCAATTCCTTCAAAATAGGTTGGAAAAAAAATCTTTTATAACTTCATAATTTACATTTTGCATAAAGGAAATCATATAACACCTCATAATTGAAATAGTATAAATTAACATCATGTAAATGAAACACATCTTTTTAAATACAGTTTACATATAATATTTATGATCAAGTAAATAGTTTCATGATTTACAAATAAGAACAAGGTCAGGATATCCTTAGTTGGATTACTCATCTATTTCACAAACCTTGACGTGTTGTCTATAAGAGGGAGAGCATCACCCAAGCACTTTACCTCCAACCACAATTCGACGGTCCCCCGCACACCTTCCAACTGGAAGTGGCCCACCCTTTGACAAAGAGTATAGTATAGGAACCTCTAGTATTGCCATCTGAGTATCTAGTGTTGTGTCCTACATAACAAGTATGGTCATACAACTATAGACATTCTCCAACTAAGTATGATGCTATTGACTAGCTATGCAAACCTGCAGCACAGTGAACTAATAAGTACAAGTGGAGGCTTTTGCACTTACTTTGGCCAAAGTTTGAATTATATTCATCCACTTTATAGGAAGTAGTGTTGGAAGTTCACCCACCTCTAACTCGACTTGGAAATCTTACTGACCTACAATTAACTCAACTATTGGTTTGACCCAAGGTTAACTTACTCAAATAGATTCTCTTTCAAAAATTGATGACTTCACTAAAGTTGTTTATTTGACTAAGTAGGTTTAACAAGTTTCTAAATCGAATACCCATGTTACATTCTTGCAACATTATGGGTCTAGCCAACCGCCTCTTATTCAAGTCCTTTAAATATCCAAAAAGGAGTAAATTGCTCTCCTAGTATTATGGTCTTTGGTTTATGACGAGAACATAATGTCCTCTACTCAAGATATTTGGTTTCTAATCAATAGATAATAATCATGACTCCTAGTCAAATATGAAATACCTATATAGTTCGAATAATAATAAAGACTTTATCTTCTTTATTATATTTTAGACCTTTCTTTGAATTTCTTAAAGATTCTTTGCATTAAAAATATAATATAGACGATTATAATAATAAAATATATAAGACGTTATCTTATTGGAATAAATACCATATTCAATTATTTAGCAAATCTTCACTAATTCAATTTATGAAGCTAGTTTGTTTGGTTAAACATAAATTAGAGAGAGTCTATAGCTTTTACCTTAAGCTCTCTCTTAAAATTTACTCAAAATCTCATATATCTAGTTTGATTAATACATGTGTTTACTAGTGTGAGCACTCATCCTATCCATCTTATTATTTATAGTTCATACCATCTTTTATATTCTGATGAAAAGGGAGACTCTCCCTTTCAAATCTGATTACAAACACACAAAATATGCTATGCAAGAAGGCTGCAAATACATATAAATAATTGAAAATGAAAGAGAAATCTGCAACTTTATTTCATTTAAATATGCAAATGGTTTACATCAAAATGAAGCTCATGGGCTCCTCTTCAATCCTACATGCCACACCTGCAACAAACATGTCTTCAACAATCTGGCAGCATTTCGACAACATCTGGGTATGCAAACTTAACTTCTCCAAAGCCCCCCTCTCCAAATAAAAAGGCATCAACAAATAGAGAATGAGCAAAGATAATACAATCCATGGTTTCACAAAAAAACATTCCTAGAACCACCTTGAAAATCCCATTCCCAACTTTGGGAGTTACAAATCCACGAATTAGAAAGGAAGTCCAATGCATGCCCACTTTCTCTTGGGCATCTAAGTCTTGACTAATCAAATTTGGGTTGTTATGACAACTTACAACCTCTTACAAATTCCTTAAAGCTTGTCACTTACAACTTTGCATGCAAAGACATGCAAGATTCTTTGTAGCCCACTTTATGACATTTTATGACACATGTACATGCAAACCATGCCAAAATCACTAAAATACAAAACTATTTGTTCTCATCCTAAAGTGGACACCCAAATGGAATATTCCTCTAAAAGATGCTTTTACCATTTTATTGAGACCTTTTCCCATCAAATTTACATCTACATCTTCACACCAAGGGAATTTACATTGTTGCAAATTAAAATATTATTCTTCTAACCTCTAAGCCCTTATTAAAAATGAACAAAATAAAATAACAATATTTTTGGTGATACAGGATTGCTTGTACCCCTAGATGCTCCTGCATCAGACACCCAGGGTAGAAATTTTTTTGTGAATATGGATTTCACAAAATGGAGTTGAGTGGTAGTACCAACCTTTCAGATTGCAAGAATTCCTCAGCAAACTCCATCATTGAATTCGATACCTATAATTGATTCTCATTTCTCCTCTTCCAACACTTAACTGAAACAAGCTTCCTTCTTTGACAACCCTACTCTTCACTGAACCTCTTGAATGTGGAATCAATTCCACCATAAATTGACCACCTCCTCCAAGTGTGTGCTACACTCCTCTATGATCTTGTGGGATTCAAGTCACCATAGTCCGACCATCTCCACCAAATTGCACTAGCACTAAACTTTGTAATACCACACAAACCCTTCTCTGCATACCATACATCACTAGAAAACTCTTCCTGAACTAACCCATCCATAACTTGCAAGCCATCATTAGTATCAAATTCAATAAAATATGATTTACTATTCTTTTTTGTTGCAACCTGTGAACCCCTAAATCTGCAAATGCACAAGAGCAACAAAACACATTAGTTGTTAGATCAAATGCATGTAAACAAGTATGAGATATTCTCCATAAAATCCATCTATTCAAACTAAATTAGGAAATGAAGAACACAATAAACTTTAAATAAAAGAGATTCAATCCTAATTAAGCTAATAACATGATGATCCCATGGGGGAATTGGTGCCAATGGAGTGTTTGCAATTGGCCCTTTCCCAATTCCTAAGTAGCATGGTATGTGATGGAGAAATGGTCAAATCTCCAAAGGGATTTGAGCATAACCTTGTTGCAAATCTTGAAAGATGATTGATAGTTGATTGAAATGGGCAAAATTGGATCTCAATGTGAATAGAGTAACTTTGCATATGATTGTGGATAAGAAATGAGGAGAGAAGTCTCCAATTTATAAACTTCAATTTGGAAGAGGTGAGCAAGATTGAGCAATGTGGGACAAAAGATAATCCAATGGCATTGTGCCACTTGTCCACATGTGATTGGATGAGGAATGAGCACATTTTGGCCAATGTGCATGATAAATGCATAAATTTGAATTTTGAAATATTGAAATGATAAGGTGGATGAGAAGTCAAATAGAGTTATGACCACTTGGCTCAATGCAAAGGACATGTAAGAGGTCTTAAATGCCTTGTTGGAAGGACCAAGTCCACTTGGCCTTTTTCAATTCAAATGAGGGAATATTCCCTTTTGATGCTTTGTGAGGGAAAATAGATGAATTAATAAATCAAAGTATTTGATTTATTGTGCAAGTTGCATTCTCTAGAGAATTTTAATGAAAGGGATTAACTTAATCATGGTTTTGATTAAATTAATGAAAAATTAGGTGATGTGACAATCTAGACTTAGATTTATGAATTGATTTAAGTCAAAAATTGAGAGGAAATGATTTATTAAATAAATAATTTGATTTATTTAATCAAGAAAGAACATGTTAGATTAAATCAAATAAGGTTTAATTTATTTAATTTAATAAGAGGACTTTAGATAATTTAATCAAATAAAATGATTTATTTAATTAAACAGATATGTAAGGTTAATTAAATTGAATTGATTAATTTAATCAGAGAAGGTGATAGACTTAATCAGATAAATAATGATTCATTAGATTAAGGGATATAATTATGATGAAATGTTGAGAGTGTGATTTAAGAGGAAATGTTGTAAGTAATCGGGATTAGGTGCGCCAAAACAAACTTGTACATTTTCCATGTCTACATTTTGCCCCTCTTTGAAGCAATGTACTTGTTGCATTGATTCAAAGAATAAATTGTTGTGATCAAAAGTTCAGGATTTTCTCGAATTTTTTCAGATGCTCCACTACTACCCCAGTGGAAGGATATTGCTAGATATTGTCCCCTTGAGAGATCAGACGAAAATTTTGATTTTTTGGATGATCTCGCGAAAAAAGATGACAAAGTGCCTGACAAGCCAAAAATGCCTCAGAATGCCAAAAAAATGCATTAAAATGCCAAAAGGGATGCAAAATGACTCTTGGTTGGATGAAAACGGGATTTGGGAACCAAAACCCTAGTTAGGAGGTCAAATTAGGTCAAAAAACCCTAATTTTCAAGCTTAAATAGACCTCAAGGGGTCATTTTCAATACATTTGCAATCTTAAACCTTGAAAAATTTGACACTTGAGCTCTGAGACTTGGAGAAAATGGCACAACGACAGCTTCCTCTACACATGTCGGAGCTGGTATGAGTATATTAGTGACCAGTCGCCGTAGGACCCGTGGTATGTACCCCTATCCGACTTTTATTTTTCTTGTTACTCGTGCATTTATTAAGGTTTAGGTATAGTCGAGGCGACGCGGTATAGCACCTCAGAAAATTCACAAACAGGATCGCACAGTCCTATATAGGGCCACTTGTGCATAGAGCGTCGTGCGACGTAGTTTAGGTTTTAGGATTTTTGGATAGCAAAGTCGACCGCTCGCACAAATCAGGTCGCGCGGGCCAGTTTGTCAAATTGGCCACCAAAGTCCACCGCGTGGTGCAGTTTGGAATATTACAAACTGCGCCGCTTTTGAGCATATCACCGCTTTTGCTATTTTAAAAGAAAAATGTGATACAGACACCATATTTTTTCTAGGGAAACTAACGCGACCTCTTTCCTTGTGTGGGAGAGACACGAGGTCATTCATTTGAGGGAGCATAGGTGGCCAGTACTTGAGAGATTGCAGGATATGCACATATTCCTTTAGGAGCAGCTTGGGATGCTCGGTCTATGGTTCGTTGCACATATCCCTCCCATTCGAGCACATCTGGGTATGATGCATGCCTTGGCCGAGCGATGGCACAGCGAGACGTCATCTTTTCATCTTCCTACTAGCGAGGCTACCATTACTCTTGAGGATGTCTGGCGCATCCTACGACTACCCATTCATAGAGAGCGAGTGATATATGATTTGGAGGAGGGTAGGGATGTCTACTTTGGTGTTATGGGTATTAACGAGCTTATCCTCTATGATGGCCAGATAAATTTGGAGAGGTACCGAGGTATAGCCCCTACTTATAGCCTGATTGTTGCCGCAATTTTTTCTGGCCTTATGGCCCCTGATTGGCGTGGCCGATATTTCAGTCTGATTTGGGGACTGGCATGACAGCAGATGTGTGTTCGTTGAGTGTTCTATGCCTGGGGACCAGTACTATTGGCCTCCTTGTACCGAGATTTGCACGAGTTCACCTATTTGGATGGTTGGGCTCTTGGGGTTGGATTGACTCTTCTACACATTTGGGCATGGGAGCGGATCCCAGTGCTTCGCCTGATTATGACACCAATCATTATAGATATTGATGATCCTATGATGTGGCGGTATGGCGGGGCGAGGATTCACTTCACTCACATGGGTACAGATGGTATAGCCCACTGGTGATGGGTTTTAGATGAGATGACAATGTTTATTTGGAGGCCATGGATGGGTATAGGGCCATGGTACGATGATGCTAAGTAGCTTTTCTTTGCTCGCCAAGATAGATTCATGTAGGGCCGGGAGCACACTATGATAGAGAGGTACCTTCCTGACAGGGTAGCCAGGCAGTTCGGCGAGGTGCAGGATATACCCGATGCTTAGTATATGGCCATCTTTGCTTGCACGATAAAGGAGACATCATGGGGACTGCTTATTCCAACAGATGAGGCAGTTTCCTCATTCAGACAATTAGTGGCTCAGTCGTGGTCCTATGATCAGGGACCAACAGACGCAGGGGTGACTCCAGTGTACAGGGCATGGTTTAGGCCGCCGGTGAGATTGACAGTTCCTGGGACAGTGCTTCCATGTCGTAGGCCCAGGGGTAGGTCAGTAGGCAGAGGTCGGGGAGGTGCACCACTAGTGCAGCCGACAATAGGACAGGATGGGAAGCCCCTGATAGTCCCACAGCAGCAGCCAATAGTACAGTTGGCAGTACAGCCAACGACACAACCGGATCCATGGGATGCACAAATTCAGTAGTTGCAAGGCCAGGTACAGGTTTTGACAGCTGAGCGAGATGAGGCTCGGCAACAGGTTGCTGCAGTTACGACCGAGAGAGATCTGGCACAATCCGAGAGGGATCAGGAGATAGGCCAGCAAAGACAGTTAGAGAGTGTAGCCTCCACATCCCGGGGCCGATCAGTTGACATTCGAGAGTATAGAGATGCCATCAGAGAGGTCGAGTACTATCAACAATACTATCGACAGGTGGTGCCATCAACAGACAGAGTGTCAGATTTCTCTCAGCAGACAGGGAGGCGGCCGACAGAGGCTCATGGTGAGAGACAAGATAGGGAGGGAAACAGCTAACAGGGCTAGCCCCCTTTTTTTTTATCACAAACAGTTTTTTGTATTTTTGTTATATGAGCTGCAATATATTGTACCATGTATTTGATGTACACTTGATCCAATTTGTATCATAACAGTATTTTTTGATGATATATATGAGATGATTCACCCTTTATGATATGTATGGTGCATATGTATGATGTGCAGATGTATAATTTTGCAAATGTATGATGCTATGAGATGTTTCTATTCTTATGCTTATGTGATGTAATATATGCAATGGATGCATTTCTTTTTATATATTTTTCATGTTTTAATGATGTAATGCATGTTAATAGTGGTGTAATAATATGCAAATGATTATGTATTGCCTAATGATTATGTATGATGTAATGTTGTCTTAAGATGTTTAGAATAACAAATTTATATTATTCCTCCCAACTTAAGATAATGATATGATGCAATGTGCTAATGATTATGCAGATGCAGAGTGTATGCATTGGCAATGTTTTGATCACTGTTATGATACCATGTTAGTGTGGAATGAAGATAGAAGAATTGTAGAATTAATGAGCTAGTTATGATGATGATGGTGATTTGCATTGCTAGGAATTGGGATTTTCAAAGGGTCAATTGTGTTATGTTTGATAACACACATAGGTACGATGCATCAAGGTATCAAAGACCAGGATGGCATGGTACCTAGTGTGATGAACTTTGACTTGACAATTAGATAGGAGTCTTCTTGTTCACACTTAACATACATACTTCATTCAGGATGTAGTTTAGTCATTCTAAACAGCTCGGACCAAAACACAAAAAAGCAAGCTTTCCTATGTGGTCAACAAGATACCTAAAACATCCTCTCCACAAACCAAACAAAACATATATGACTAAGTTATTTTACAAGTGTATCCCACAAGTGCAACAGATAAAAAGATAATGATCATTGCCCCCATTTCTTTCTCTCTAAACCTATTTTATCTAGGCATCATCAAGAGGTCCTTGAAATAAGTGCAACATAAGATAAGTCATAAAGACCAAGATAAAGTAAACAAAAAAGCTAATGTTCTTCATACCACTAGCCAAGACTAAACTACTATGGGTTATCTGATGCTTATGTCCATCGTGGGAAGGATTCATCCTAGGACATGTAGTGATCAGGGTTTTGGTGAGACTGATTGGGTGATAAGCTATTGATACTCCGAGTTAACCAACTTGCTTGCTTAGTGACTTAGGCTTAAGACTCTGACGATTTGGTGTTCACTTTGAAACTTGCTAGACTTGCTTCTGACTGACTCACCAAAGGGTGAAGGCGATGATTGATTTTATTATGAATGATGACAATCACGGGTGAAAGCGAGATGAAACAAATGCACCATTTTGGATTTTTCAGATATTTTGAGGTTGTTTTTGGTATTTTCATATTTTACGATGAAAGGACTAACTTAAAGACCTATCCTAGGGGTCTCGAGAGTTGATCCATAGATTAGCCTTACCTATGTTATACATGTAGAGACCACGTAGTTCGACTGACGACAAACTTGACACAATGAAAAGATGGACAAATGGATTGCCCCTTTTATTGCTTAAAGGATTGACCTAAGGTGCAGATTAGATGGGCAAACAGATTGCCAATGCGACGGGCACCTAAGGACTAACCCTAACTGTCTCGGGGGATGATCAAAGATCAACCTTGCCTATGTTCAAGCTCAAAGACGATGTAGTTCGACAAGGTGAAAGACTTACAAGACTGAATTTTTGAATATTTTATGATATTTCGACATGTTTTTGGATTTTTTGATGAATTTTGAGAAGATTCCAAGAATATACATGAATTTGATCCGATGCCGATACAGGAACATGCCCCCAACGTGGTGTGATAGACTACTAACCTTAGAAATATGCCAAGTAGTACTAAGGTGGAATATGATATAGACATCAGCTCAGGCTATGGCATGGATGCGAACGAATGGGTGTATGGATGATTAATGGAATGTGATGGATGAGTGAGTCACGCAGATCTTGGTGGATGGAGAGTACTTTATTTACGCTTGGCACCTTTTTGCCAGGTTTTCACCAAGGTATTTGTCCAAAGCGCCATCGAAGTGGTTTTCACTAGAGGACAATTTTTTTCTCTATTGTTTTCAATCCTTTTTTTGATTTTTTTGGATTTTTTGTATGTTTTGATTTTTTTTGTCATTACCAAAATGCCTATTTGCCAAGTTTTCATCAAGGTAACCATTTTTTCAAGACTTTTTCTAATTGTTTTTGTATTTTTTGGTTTCATGTCTTGCCAGCTCTTAGGCATAAAACTTTTTGAGATGACAACTGTTCATGGGTTCCTGCAGAGGCTCGCCTTCTGGTGTCGATAACTGATATGCCTCTAATTTATAGCTTGCGGTGATGATGAAAGGTCCTAGCCAGTTAGGTTCAAATTTTTCTTTGCTATCTGGGTTTGGTACATTCTTTTGGTTCTCTTTTAGCACAAGGTCACCGACTTGGAAGGTGCATTGCTTGATCTTCTTGTTGTAGCTCCGTTTCAGGTGATTCTGGTAGACCTGTAGATGATTGAGGGCATGCATGTGTCATTCATCTAGTAACTCCAGCTCATTCAGTCTTGTAACCCTGTATTCCTCATCTGTGATGAGGTTTTGCAATGATATCCTCAGTGACGGGAGCTCGATCTCAATAGGGAGGATGGCTTATGATTCGTAGACCAGGGAGAATGGGGTGGCGCTTGTTGGTGTGCAGATACTAGTGCGGTAGGCCTATAAGGCAGGATTTAGCTACAGATGTCAGTCACGACTGGAGTCATTGACTATTTTCTTGAGGATTTTCAGAATGGTCTTATTGGTGGCTTCTGCTTGGCCATTGCCTTGTGGGTAATATGGAGTGGAAAAGCGGTGGTGGATTTTAAATTTTTCACACAAGTCACGGACATCTTGATTCTTGAAGGGTGTCCCGTTATCAGAGATAATGGATTGGGGAACATCGTATTAGCAGATAAGGTAGTTCAAGATGAACTTGGATATCTATTTACCCATGATGTAGGTCATGGGAATTGCTTCGACCCACTTTGTGAAATATTCGGCGGTGGTGATAATGAAGTTATGGCCATTGGATGAGGTTGGTGAGATTTTACCTATGAGATCAAGCCCCCATTGTGAAAAGGGCCATGGTGTTACAATAGGATGCAACTCTTGAGTTGGTGCATGAATGAGGTCCCCGTGTTGTTAGCACTATAGACACCTTCTGACAAAGTCATGTGCCTCTCTTTCCATTGTTGGCCAATAGTATTCGATTCTCAACAACTTTTTAGCCAAGGTCATACCACTTGAGTGTGAACCACAAGTGCCATTGTGTACCTCAGTTAAAGCATTCAAGGCCTCCTCAAGTATTAAGCAACGTAGCAGGGTTCCATCGATACTTCTACAGAAGAAGGTTTCTCCTAGGATGACAAATCGTAAGGACCTTTTGACAAAGGTTCACTTTAGGTTCAGGGTAATGTCAGCTAGGAGGGTACCTAACCTTAGGTAGGTATAAATTTCATGGTACCAAAGATCACCAGGACCAACGAGTTCACACGCATATTTTGATTTTGGTACCTTGAAAGTTGGTACAAGAAGTTGCTCTACAAGGAATTCATGTTTTGAGACGTTGCGAGGGATATCTAGCAAGGATCCGATCGTTGCCATTGCATCAACTGCTCTGTTGTTTTCCCTTGGTATTTGCTCAAAGGTGATGTCGATGAATGTTTCCTTGAGGCTTTCTACTACCTTTTTGTATGGTGCGAGCTTATCATCTTTAGTTTGGTATTCACCATTGACTTAGTTAATGATAAGTTGTGAGTCTCCATAGACCTTTAATGACATGATTCACCATTGTGCCGCAATTTTGAGACCTAGGGTTAAAGCCTCATATTCTGCAATATTGTTTGTACAAGGGAATGCCAACTTATATGATCTAGGTATACAGTCCCCTTGGGGGGTGATGAAGAACACACTGGCTCTTGATCCATGTTGCGTATGGGAGCCATCAAAGTATAGTTTCCAGTGGTCGGCTACACTAAGATT
This sequence comes from Sequoiadendron giganteum, assembly GCA_007115665.2. Classification (NCBI taxonomy): domain Eukaryota; kingdom Viridiplantae; phylum Streptophyta; class Pinopsida; order Cupressales; family Cupressaceae; genus Sequoiadendron; species Sequoiadendron giganteum. The sequence goes on from CM021100.1 coordinate 629,069,831, forward strand.
GAAAAGGGACTCATCTGGAAATTTTGATACGAGCGGGTCGTCTATGTAGAGGGGAGCTTCTACTAGCTAGTTTACAATAACTTTTCCTTTGATCGCCTTTCGTTCGACATACTCAATATCATGTTCAAATAGTATCATTACCCATTTAGCCATTCTGCCTATAAGCATAGCTTTTGACAATAGATATTTGAGGGGGTCTATTTTGGCAATTAGCTTAATTTGATGAGCTAACATGCAGTGTCTGAATTTCTGGGCTACAAACACCACTGCCAAGCAAGCTTTTTCTATTGATGTATAATTGAGCTCGTTCCCCACCATTGTTCTGCTAATATAGTAAATTGCCTACTCAATTCCATTTTCATCATGTTGGGCTAAAAGGGCACCAAGGGTGGCTATCATTGCTGAGATGTATAGAATCAATGGTTTCCCTATGATCGGTGGCATCAACACAGGTGGTGTAAGTAGATATTCCTTGATTTTGTTGAATGCTTGTTCACATTTGTCATCCCACCTGAATGCTACTCCCTTGTGGAGGAGATGTGAATAGGCGATCTGTTTATCTGCTAGCTGTGCTATGAATCTTCAAATGGACTGGAGTCTACCTTGTAATCCTCTGAGTTTCTTTAGTGTTCTTGGCGCTCCCATTTCAAGGATCACTTTTACTTTTGTAGGATCCACCTCTATCCCTCTCATTGAAACTATGTACCCCAAAAACTTTCCTAATTGTACCCCAAAGACACATTTCTTTGGGTTGAGTCTAACCTTGTATTGTTCTAGCCTATCAAAAATTGCACTTAGAGTTGCTATGTGATCTTGTCTCTTCTTTGATTTGGCCAATATGTCATCCACATAGTCTTCGACAGTTTTGTGGATCATGTCGTGGAAAATTAGTGTCATGGCCCTTTGGTACGTAGCTTCTACATTCTTTAGCCCAAATGGCATCACATTCCAGTAGTAGGTGCCCCAAGGACATGTAAAGGTTGTTCTATGCTGGTCTTATTTTGCTATCATTATCTGCCTGTATCCCGAGAAACCGTCCATTAGGGACATCATCTCATGTCCAGCCGTCATGTCCACTATCATGTCAATGTTGGGTAGTGGAAAATCATCCTTAGAACATGCTTTGTTTAGATCTATAAAGTCCGTGTAGATGCAGATGCCCCCATTCGGTTTTGAGACTGGCACAAGATTAGATACCCACTCTGGATATTCGATCGGACGTATGAAGCCAACATAAAGGAGCTTTTGTAGTTCAATCTTAATGAGCAAGGCTATTTGTGGGTGCATTTTCCTCAACTTTTGTCTCACTAGTTTCGCTCCAGGGTAAACAACCAAATGATGAACCACCACCTCAGGATCAAGACCTGGCATGTCAACATAAGTCCATGCAAAGTTTACCTTTCTTTCTTTCAGGAATGTTGTTAACAGTTCTTATTCCTCTGTCTGAAGTGTTTGAGCATAGAATGTGATTTGTGGTTGTGTTTCCGTTCCCAAGTTGACAGGGTTGCACTGCTCTGCCAGGACTGCTGACTTTTCTTGATGTAGAGCCGTAGGGGGGAGATTGAATCCTTCATCCTCCGGTGCCTCAGAGAGGTTTTCACCATTGGATGCATCCTTTATTTTTACTGTTTTGTGGTTAGAGAGTGCCATAGTGTGGTTTTCACTCAATAACTCCGAGCTTATTCTCGATATTTTCTTTTTGCGACTAAAGGACTCAATCGTCTCCCCATAGTATGCTTGGGTGTCTAATGTGATGTTGAAGCCTACCTTATGATCCCCACACAAATCTGTATCCCTTAGTCCCATGAATTCTGAGAGCGCCTCATCATTTTCGAATGAGTCTAGAATTGGTGGTCCTCGTTGATCATGATCAATGAGTTGCAGGTGTACTAAGGTGATTCGGTGGGTTGGCTGGTTTAACTCAATTGTGGAGGCACTAATCATTAATAAGGTAGAATATTCAAGGAGCCTAGGGAGACCTGCTATGGTATCATCATCGTCACTACTGGCACAAACAACGGTGACGTCAAAGATGAAGTTATCAAGTGGGATACCTAGGCATACAGGTGGTCTAGGAGTGGTTGTTGTTACCTGAGGAGAGGACCTAACTGCCCTTTTGGGAGTACCCCTACCACATATGGTTATACTCGAGGAGTATATCCAAGGCCAAGGTTTCACATTCTTCTTTCTATAATGATGGGCTCCAACCGTCCATCATTGTTTCTTCCAAGGCTTTCATTCCTATTATAGCCCATACCAAACATCATTTGTAACCCTCTGTTAGTTTCATCCATGGATAGAGTGGGGGTGGGCCTTTCATCTTGGTATAATGTGTTTGAGATGTCTCCCTCATCCACATCTTCTCTACTGAGATCCCCCCAATGGCAGAATTCAGAAGGGTTTGCCCTAACAGTGTGGATAGGTGTTTCAGCTGGCTGAGGTTGTCCATGCGACCTAGGAGATTGCGGTAACTCTCCTACAATAAATGCATTCATTTTCATTCTATAGTCACCGCATCCATTGTCCTAGATCATATTTTTGATTTCGGATATGTCAGGGATGGCAGGTCTCTCTGTCGTAGAAGTGGAAGCGAGGTTGGCTGGGTCTATGTATGATGTGGATGGTCCTTCATCATTTTTTGGTACTTGGGGGATCTTATAAAACTTGGCTTCCAAGTTTTTGCAGTAGGCGAAAGGTTCGAGATCCCCATATATAGTGACCTCCTCGTTATGGTGTGAGAACTTGATACATTGGTGATAAGTCGAGGCCACTGCCTTCATTCTGTGGATCCAGGGGCATCCAAGGAGGATATTATATGGTAGGTCTAGGTCGAGGACCTGACAGGTGGTCTCCATAGTTGTCGGTCCCACTTGGATGGGGATTTTGATAGTGCCCTAAGACACTCTTTCTTGATCATCATACGCCCTTATCGTGATGCTTTTGTTCTTATTAATGGAATCCTCAGTGAATCCCAATTTCTTTATGAGCTTTAGAGAACAAATGTTAAGGCCTGCCCCTCCATCCACCAGGACTCTTTTGACTTTCTTTTTATGGATGAGCACTTGAAGGTGGAGTGCGCAGTTATGAGATGGCTGCAGGGGGAAATCTTGGTCACAGAATGTAATGAGATTTGGGGTAGCGATGTTACCCACCATAGCCTGGAACTGCTCTGTGTCAAGGTGGCAGAGATGATGGACGCAGCTAATGCTTCATCAAGGATCTTCCTATGGGCAGCAAATATTTTCAATAGTTCCATGATGGAGATTTGGGTGGGGGTTCTCTTCAGCTGGTCAATGACATTGTAGTCATAGGGGATGGCTTTTGTATTAGAAATGGGGGTCTTAGCTGGTGCCCCGACAATGATAACCTTTCTGCCACGTGTGGTGACTCCATAGTCGTATTTGGCTCCTTTGACATTTATGACTGTGACCATTTCATCGACACACCCGACTATCTCATCATACACTAGATTGACACTAGCATATTTTTGCTTGCCCTTATTGTTCCCTTGATTATTTCCTTGATTATTCCCTTGGTTGTGGTTTGGCATTGGATTCGTGTATATTTTCAAGTCTTGGTTTTTGGCTGGCTGTTCAATATTGATGATCTTATCCTCGATGAGGTCTTGGATGATGTTTTTCAGCCTCATACAATTGGCGGTGGTATGTCCTTTGATCTTGTGAAAGTCGCAAAGGAGATTTTCGTTATACCATGGCGATTTGGTCATGGGTTCCACATATTGCTCTGAGTTAGAGACTTTGATTAGATTCTCTTTGACCAGCTTCTTCATTATGGACTCAATCGATTCACCAAGAGTCGTGAACTTCCTCTTGGGGGGATACTTTCCTCGGGGAGGTGGTCCTCCTTGATTACCCAAGTTTTTGATTTGATTGGTGGGAGTTGGTTGTTGTTGTGCTACTACCGCATTAGTCTGCACATTGTTACAATTATGATTTTGCGGTTGATAATGATTTTGGATGTTCTGATTAGGGGCACTGATGACCACTTTAGCATCGACCACGACGTTGTTTGTGATATTTTTATTCCTCGACCATGTTCGAGGTTTATCATTGTAGTTGTTAGATGGACGGTTATCTTGGGGTGGAGTGAATGTTGATGCGCCTCCTCGTGCAGTAAGGGTTCTTTTGATGTTGAGCGCCTTTGAGATCAGTTGGTCATAGGATGTGATGCACTGCATTTTCAAGTAGAACTCCAAGTTTTCATCTAGATTGGCTATGATGGTGCAAACTTGTTGTTCTTCCAGCATGGTCCACTTGCTCTAATTGGCCTTGGATCACCATCTTTGCAAGAAGGATGCAAATAACTCTCCTTTTCTTTGTTTGAGTGCGGATAGTTCTTCCAAGCTAACATCCGCACCCATATTGAAAGCATAATTTTTAAAGAAAGCCTCCATGATTTCCTTGAATTTTTTAATGCTCATGGGTAGGCAAGAAAACCATTCCATGGCTGGACCAGTCAGACTATGAGGGAAGAGTCACATTAGATATGTGTCATCGTATGCGACCTCTATGCAATGCACTTGAAACTCCCTGATGTGGTTTTCAGGGTTGCCCGTTCCATTGTACTTGTCAAATTTGGGGATCTCGAATCCCTTGGGGAATGATATCATGGTGAGACTTCTATCGAAAAGATAAGGGCACAAGTTGCCTAGTGTCCTTGTTTTTTTTCCTGCTTGTAAGTCCAACACTTGTTGCGAGAGCAGTTTGATTTGTGTTGCGACATCTTTGCTTGGGTTGGGAGGTGGAATGAATGAGTTGTGAGGTGTTTGGTGGGTGGGAGGAGTACTAGTGGGTGTTTGCTGCAAGCTCTGTTGTGCATTCAAAGCCTTATGGTATGCCTGCATTTGTGTCAGCAACGCTTATTGTTGATCTTGTTGTTGTTGTTCCAACAACGCTTGTTATTCCAACAACGCTTGTTGTTGGTTTATTTGTTGTTGTTCCCATGAAGCCTGTTGTTGGTCAATCTGTTGTTGCACTAGTAAAGCTTGTTGTTGGTCTAGTTGTTGTTGCGTCAACAAAGCTTGTTGTTGGTCGAGCTGCTGTTGTGCCAACAAAGCTTGTTGTTTAGCTTGTTGTTGTGCTTGAAAGTCTTGTAGGGCTTGTTGGTAGGCTTGCAGATGGATTGCTTGCAATTGCGCTTGGTATTGTGCTTGCACCTATTGTTGGGCTTGTGCTTGAGCTAGAGCTAGAGCTTGGGCTTGAGCTTGAGCTTGGGCTTGTGTTTGAGCTAGAGCTTGAGCTTGGGCTTGTGCTCAGGCTTGTGCTTGAGCTAGAGCTTAGGCTTGGGCTTGAGCTAGAGCTTGCTGCTTTTTCTTGAGTACTCTTTGTTGGTTGGCCTTTTGAAGGGTTTGGATTAGGGTGGTGAATGAATTGGTCATGTTGGCCTTTGGTGGGATTGGTGGCAGAGTGAGAATGATGCCAACCATTGTGGCTGGTGAGAGGGTTATGGTGGTGGTTGGGATTTGGGTTATTGGAGGGGTGGTGGAGATACTCGATCCTTGAGAGGGTATGCTTTGGGATATGTGAGGACCGGTTAATGCATTTGTTGTAGTGGCTTAAATGGTCGCCACTTGGTGCTGTGATGTTGCGGGCAAAAAGAGGGAATTCAAGGTGATGTTCACATTGCCCTGTTCTGAGAAACTATCGATGTTTAGGGGAGGAAACCCTAATCCGAGTGGTGATGTGGTTGCAAATGGAAATGGTGGAAGAGATGGTATGTTGCCTTGGAAAGAAAAGGGATTAGCAACATCGATTGTTCCAAACAAACCCCCTTCTCCTTGTGATAGAGAAGTTTGTATGTTTGATTGATAGGTTGGTGAGGCATGGAATGAAGAAGAACCAACGGGATTATGGAATGTGAGTGGAACGTATGGGTGTAATGGGTTTACTGGGACAGAATTATCTGGTGTGGTGGTGACAAACACCTCTTTGTTTGTCACAAGGCGATGCCGCTGTAACTCTCGAAACATAGCACTTCCTCTGTTCCCAACTAGTGAGGTTGGTGTGATGGCTGATGTGATGTGAGGTATTTCTTGATTGATATTTGACATTGGGGATGCATTTGTAAGAGGCATGTTCATACTAGTGCTTGCGTCGAGGTCGAAAGGGAACTGCACCCCTCCTTTCGTTAACGTGTTTAAGTACTTGAACATGGCACTAACAATTTTGTGGTTTTTTGGGTTTTGAACCATCTTTATCATTTTGGATTGTGTCATCCCCATGTCTTCATTTGTGATGTCCTCTTCATAACTCTCCTCTTGAGGATTTTGTGATTGCAAAAAAGAGTTACTTGGGGGATTACTTGATCCTGCAAGGTTTATTTCAGAGATTACTTGACTCATGTCAATGGAAGTTGATATTTCATTGATATTTTCCATGTTCTTCTTGTATTGCGATCTTGTTTGAACCATAAAAAATAGGGATCGTTTGATCCTAACCTTTCAGGTTCAAAAGAGAAGAACTAGGGAAGCCAAAGATCAAAGAGGGTGGTAATGATGATGGGATAATGGATGAAGCGAGTGAATGAAACCTTTTGGAGAAATTTTGAAGGGTTATGCTAAAATTTTAAGGACTTGGATTGATTATGATGGTTTGACTATGCGTATTGAGTCCAATAAGATTGTAGTGAAGTTGTTGTCCCTAGGAAGTTGTGTTATCCTAGGGGAACTTGCACAAGTGGATGAATTAACTAAGTGTGTTAAGCCAATGTGATTTGTGAACTAGTAGACCTTAGGAAGTTGCGTTATCCTAGAGGTAAATTTGTCCAAAATTTTTGACTATTTTGGCTAGGTGTGTTAAGCCAAGATAGGGTGATGTTGATTTAGCCCTTTAAGTTTAGCATGAGTGATTTTTCTAGAGTTCTCAAGAAGTTTGATGATGGGATGAGATTTGATTCGATGAAGAGATGGATGGGGATGACACTTTGATCCTAGACTTGAACCTAAACACAAATCTTCCTAAAAGACCTCAGTGTTGAAGAACACGCTAGACTTCCTATGTGAGGAAAGCAAACCTCTCAAAAAGTTCGGGATTTTGTTGGTAGTAGAACGCATACAAAGTCGGACTATTCCTTGAAGCCTTTTTGTAGAAGTTGTATACAAGTCTTTCTCTTACTTCAAGGAGCATCTCAAGGCATTGCTCATGGGTTTTTAGACTTATCTTCTTGAACTTTGGTTTTGGGATTTTGATCTTGCGGGAAATCATTGGAACAACACATATGAAGTTCAATTTGTATCTTTATCTTGGCTTAATGAATTTATTTTTATCAAAGACACTTGCTTGCTTATGTTTCAAACTATATATCTAATGTCCCACTTTCTTTCTCATCCTACAAGGTCCATTTATGTGGAAATTGAGGAAAATAGGGAAAAAGTCTCCTATGTTTAACCTTATTGAAGACAAATGACGATCGAATTCAAGCACTTAGAAACCTCTAAGGATAGAATCCCTAAGGAAAGCAAGAGTGCTTAAATCTATCAAAGGTATTTGTCTCCTCAAAGGGCTTTGAAATTTGAAGGTCTTGTGAATGTTCATTTTCAAGTGTTTTCGAGAACCAAGCAATGTGTTCTTTTCTTCCAAACACTTTTCACAACCCTAGGATGATGAGGCAATATTCTGTTGGGTTCCCACTTGGATAAATCCAGCTGTGCATATTTTGTGCGAATGGCTAAATGTTTGACCACACTGGCTCCCCTCCATGACACACACTTCTCGGGTCAGCCAAGCATTAGTACCCATGAATCTCCCATGACATACTTTCCATTTCGACAACAAAACCGCATGTATAATGTGGGGCGACTTCAAAGGACATGACATTTTGCACCAACAAAATAGACAAGGTTTTGGCCTTTTTCTAGACAAAGGGTTCTAATTCGGGCATTTTGTTCATGGAGGATTATCCAACATTGGCGAGAGTCCATTTTTGTCCATCTCGTCGGAATAATCCTCGTGATTCTTGAGCTTTCCTCAAGAATCAACACTTATATACCCGTTGGAAGTCGCTTGGATTTAGCGTGTTCCTGGTTGGGTCATTCCCTTGGGTGAGTACTTTTTCCCACAAGGTAGGCCCTCTAAGATAAACAAAAGCAAGCTAACATATCCCGTCATTCACACAACCTTCGTTGAAAAACAAAGGGGAAAACCTCCGCAATATGTCGTGCTCACACTCGCATGTTTTATTCAATTTTAAAATGCCCAAATTGAAATGTGGAGGCAATATTTTATGCAACTTAGTGTCACCAAAAAAACTTTTGATTCTCAAGATCGCCGTGAGGTGCGAGAGAAGCGCATACGCCTTTTCAAATGATACTACTTTGCAAAAAAGATTACAAGACACCAAGAACACATGTTTACTTTAATTCCTCAAAGCAATGATGAGTTCTTTTTAAGCACCAAATGAAATGTGAGATTGCCTTGTTCAATTGTTAGCGTTTAAACAAAATCTAGTATGTTTGTCTAAGATTCTTTTTAGCCCCTCAGCAACTTTTGAAATGAAATTTGATTGTTTATTTTTAAAACCTAAAAGAAATTTAGTGTCCTAAGATCAATGAACTTATCAAATTCCTTAAAGAGTGTTGAAAAACACTTTAGTGTTTAAAAACACTTTGTACAAAATGAGCATAGTGTCATAATAAAAAAATTGCTTGTTCTTTTTAAACCCAAAGTGAATTTAGTGTTCCTAAGGCCAAAGATATTTAACAAATTTCTTAGAGAGTGTTGAAGAACACTTTAGTGTTTAGAAACACTTTGGGTTTGGTGAACATGATGTCATGATGAACTTCTTCCTTTGTCCAACCTGCAAAAATGACAGAAAACCAGAGAGCAAAAAGATAGAAAACAAGGTGAAAGATTAAAAAATCCTAAATTTAATAAGCACATGTCAAATTTAAATCTCACTATTTTTCCGCGATGCAATTTGCAGAAGCGGCACAGTTTGGGGTGAAAGCAACGCTATATAGTGCCGCATGGTTGACTTTGGGCGGTGCTCTGTAGAAACAAAGAGTGCAAAAGCGGCGCGACAGAGGTAAGCGACGTAGTTTGGAAGCGACCTGGTTTGAAAATTTAAATTTTTTAGGCGGGAAGGATGGGGCGGTAGAGTTTGGAGAAATCGTAGTGTGATACAGCGCCGCGGTGCAGTATTGCGCTATGGGGGGTGAACGTGATGGAGTTAGGAAATTTGAAAAAGTGACAGGCAGGGAGAAAACGCGGCGAGGTTAGGAATGTAAACGCGGGTCAGTATGGCGCCGCTTCTCTGAAAGTGGTGAAGTATTGTGCCGTGATGCTGAAAGTAGTGCAATATAGCGCCACGCGGCTGTGTTTCCTATGTCTACAAAAAAAATGTCAAAAACCGTGGAATTTTTGATTTAGCCCTCCTTCCAGTGCCAAAATGTGAACCCCTAAACCTGCAAATGCACAAGAACAAAAAAACACATTAGTTGTTAGATCAAATGCATGTAAACAAGTATGAGAGATTCCCCATAAAATCCATCTATTCAAACTAAATTAGGAAATGAAGAACACAATAAACTTTAAATAAAAGATATTCAATCCTAGTTAAGCTAATAGCATGATGATCCCATGGCAGAATTGGTGCCAATGGAGTGTTTGCAATTGGCCCTTTCCCAATTTCTAAGTAGCAATGGTATGTGATGAAGAAATGGTCAAATCTCCAAAGAGATTTGAGCATAACCTTGTTGCAAATCTTGAAAGATGATTGATAGTTGATTGAAATGGGAAAAATTGGCTCTTAATGTGAAGAGAGTAACTCTGCATATGATTGTGGATAAGAAATTAGGAGAGAAGTCTCCAATTTATAAACTTCAATTTGGAAGAGGTGAGCAAGATTGAGCAATGTGGGACAAAAGATAATCCAATGGCATTGTGCCACTTGTCCACATGTGATTGGATGAGGAATGAGCACATTTTGGCCAATGTGCATGATAAATGCATAAATTTGAATTTTGAAATATTAAAATGACAAGGTGGATGAGAAGTCAAATGGAGTTATGACCACTTGGCTCAATGCAAAGGACATGTAAGAGGTATTAAATGCCTTGTTGGAAGGACCAAGTCCACTTGGCCTTTTTCAATTCAAATGAGGGAATATTCCCTTTTGATGCTTTGTGAGGGAAAATAGATGAATTAATAAATCAAAGTATTTGATTTATTATGCAAGTTGCATTCTCTAGAGAATTTTAATGAAAGGGATTAACTTAATCATGGTTTTGATTAAATTAATGAGGAATTAGGTGATGTGACAATCTAGACTTAGATTTATGAATTGATTTAAGTCAAAAATTGAGAGGAAATGATTTATTAAATAAATAATTTGATTTATTTAATCAAGAAGGAACATGTTAGATTAAATCAAATAAGGTTTAATTTAATAAGAGGACTTTAGAGAATTTAATCAAATAAAATGATTTATTTAATTAAACAGATATGTAAGGTTAATTAAATTAAATAGATTAATTTAATCAGAGGAGGTGATAGACTTAATCAGATAAATAATGATTCATTAGATTAAGGGATAAAATTATGATGAAATGCTGAGAGTGTGGTTTAAGAGGAAATGTTGTCAGTAATTCGGATCAGGTGTGGCAAAATGAAACTTGTACATTTTCCATGTCTACACAACCTCATCAAACTCACATTCTTCTTTAGAATAATATTCAAAAAAATTAAAATTTACCTTGGTTCCATTCACTACTGCAACTTCAACCTCATCTAGAACATGGCATGTCACTATTTTTATACCTTCAGAAAGACCTATTGCTGCTACAAAGTGATCTTCCACATTCAAAACATCTTTAAAACAATAATCCCAAGATTCATCATTCATATTCTTTAACAAAAAAATAGGCTCTCTAACCAAGGAATTTTCATCTTCAATACTTTCAAACAAAGAATCATTGGAAAAATCCTCTTCCACCTTCACCTCTTGTTCCTCAATTTCAACCTTCTCGAATGGATTAATTGCTGCAAAAAATTTATACATTTCTACATTCTTAGGCTCATGAAAACATACATTAAAATATGATTTTATCTTATTGTCTTTTGCTACAAATTTCATTGTTGCAATTATTTCCTCATTGAAACTCATCATATCATTCAAACACAAATCAAATATGGTTCTAACCTCATCAAAATATGATATTCCTCTTTTCCTTATTGCTACAACAAAACTTTTAGCTTCCTCATATTCACCCATTTCATTCACATAATTCACAAGCAAATCAGAATCACCAATTAACTCATAAAATGCAAGTTTTACCTCCTCTTTTACGAATTCAACTTATGTGTCCTCTTCTTCAATTTTCTCCATTACACTCAACTCTTTTTCTGCTATTGCAATCTTTGTAATTTCATCCTTCATGTCTTTTAATAGACATCCCTTAGATTCAATTTCATTGATTTCTTCGCATTCTTCCTCTTCTTCTTCCTTTGTGCCACTTGTTTGACACCCTATTGCATCTTCTTTCTTTCCTGCAATAAAAATATCATTAGAAGAATAATTAAAATTACCTTCAACTCTTCTCTTTTCTTGTTTTCTCCTTTCAATCTCTTTTCTTAATTTATCTACTCGTTGTTGAAATTCGATCATCTCAACTCTTATTTCTTCTTGCTCTCTCTTTCTAATTCTCTCTCTAATTTTCTCAAGTCCTGGAATCTTCAAAATCCATCCAATGACAAAAGCCATTTTCTTATTTCTCTTTTCCATTTTCAAGGCCTCACAAAGCCTCAACACAAATCTTTAAATCTTCAATTTTTACCTATGTAAACTGCCTCCTTCAGTGATATGTTTACAAAGCCCTCTTTCAATATTCACCAATATTATTGTAAACTACCTCCTTCGATGATATGTTTACAACCATGAGAACCTCAGTTCCTCAAACCCTCTGAAAATATCTTTGTGTAGGTTGTGAAAGCAAGTTGGGTTCACGAAAGCAACTTCCTACACTAATCTAAGTAGGAGAGTATTGCAAAAAATTCTTATTAAAATATTAAACTGCTATAGCTACCAACATATGCACATTCAATTACATTAAATAAATAAGACAAAGATAAACCATAACATAGTGTCTATGTGGGAAAACCCTTTCAAGAAAAAAATCCACACTCCAAATCATGCATCTCAAATGTATTATCAACAACAAGAACAATTACAATACGATCTCAGAGCAATGTTGAGGAGTCTTCACACTACAACAAGAATTTGGATAAATTTTGGCAGCATAACGACATGTAATCAAACTTCAACCTGTAACCCATAAAATACACTAACTTTGGAAGTATTTATAATGCAACAACATGAAGCAAAACACCAAAAACTTTCCAAAACCATTTCACATGCCCAAGGTGTGAACTAGAGTCTACTATGACATGTTGTCATAGTCAAGACTCATTTAATTTGGAAAACTTCCAAAATCAGCACTTGCCTCCACTAAAATAGCCACCACTTGCCATGCAAGACACCACTACACACGCAACTGTCAAATGCAAACTTTGGTGCCCCCATAATAGTAGCTTACCTATCATAGTATAAAAAGGAAACTTTCATACACCACTCTTACAGTTGTCATATCTCGTCATAGTAGTTTCCATAGTAAACTCTTATGGCTGTCATAGCAAGTGTCATAGTTTTCTATAGTGCACGACATAGCAACTTATGACAAAAGCCATCAATTTAGCCTAAATTATAGGTCCTCCAAAGTGGACGCCTACTTCCACAATTTTAGCTTACAACATTTACATGTCACTTTCCATGTAGGATGCCACATCAACAGTGGGTCCCACAAAGTGACAACATATTTAGTAGGCATAATTAATTACAAAATAAATAAATACATGAAATAATAATTAATTAAATGATGGGAATCAAAGGTTGAGACACCTTATTCCCAACATTCTCCCACTTGTCGAATACCTTCAAGAGTCATATGAAATCAACTACTCAGGGCCGCAAGGCCCATGAAATCAGAACACCATCTAAAATTTTCTATACTCACTGGTTTCATCAGTGCATCTGTAACCAAAGTGTCAACCTCTTCTAAATTCACCTTTCCATCTTCTACAATATCCTGAACAAAATGACACTGAACATTGATGTGCTTTATTCTAGCATGGAAGGTAGGATTCTTTTCTAGAAAAATTGCACTTTAGTTGTCGCAACAAACAATAATCTATCCTACATCTAGACCAATATTAGAGCACAATATCTTAAGCCAAATGGCTTCTTTGCATGCATGAGTGGCTGCCATGTATTTAGCCTCTGTCGTGGATAAAGTGACTACATGCTACCACTTACTCATCTAACTTATTGTATCACCAAACATCATGAAAACATAACCACTGGTGGATCTTCTACTATCAATGTCACTTGCCCAATCTAAATCCACATATCCACAAATACTCATTGAATGTTGAGGTCTTGTAGGATAACCATGAAAACCTAGAGAATACTTTAAAGTACCTCCTAAATACCTGAAAACCCTCTTAATAGCATCCCAGTGTACTCTTCCAAGATTAGTCATAAACCAACTAAGGTCTCCCACTACTTGGGCAATATCTAGCCTCGTACACACCATCGCATACATCAAACTACCAACTACACTCATGTAAGGTACTCTAGTCATGTACTCCATCTTAGTAGAATATTTTGGACAATCATTCACATAAAGCTTCATCCCTTGCATAATAGAAACAACTAACTATCTACAATCTACCATGTTGAACCTTTCCAACACCGAGTTTGCATACTTTCTCTAGCTTAACCAAAGCTTTGTGTTAGCTCTATCTCTCCTAATATCCATCCCCAGAATGTACCTCACAACACCTAGATATTTCATCTCAAACTATGCTGACAATTGAGACTTCAAATCTGAAATCATACTTTTACCATTCCCAATAAACAACATATCATCTACGTATAAAAAAATAATGAGAATGCAACCATTATCAGTTTTGAAATACACACAATGGCCAGATTTAGATCTCAAAAATCCCAAAGATAAAACATAAGTATCAAACTTCTGGTACCACATTCTAGGAGACTATTTCAAACCATATAGACTTTTTCAGTTTGCAAACCGGATTTCTTTTAGCTTTAACAAAAAAATGCTCTGGTTGTGACATATAAATCTCTTCCTCCAAGTCACTGTGAAGGAACATTGTCTTCACATCCATCTATTCCACTTCAAGATCATATGTTGTTGTGAGTGATAACAACTTGGTAGATGTCATCTTTGCTACGGGTGAGAATATTTCACCATAATCTATTCCCTCCACCTGGGAATATCCCTTAGCGACAAATTATGCCTTATACTTCTCAACACTGCCATCAAGACCACTTTTCCTCTTGAACACCCATTTACACCCAATGGGTTTACATCCAGCAGGCAAAGGTACTAGATCCCAAATATTGTTTTTCTTCAATGCAACCATCTCCTCATCCATGGCTTTGATCCAAGAATATGCATCACTCAAACCCATAGCCTCTCTAGCAGTCCTAAGCTCATCAATGTTAGCAATCAAAGAAAAATTACAACTTGAATCTAATAATGAATAACCAATTTTTTTTGGTTGTCGCCTAACACGAGTAGATCTCCTCAATTTTTGAGGTTGAGGTTCTTCTTCATAACTTTTAGAGCTACTAGAGCTCTTCTCATCATCAGTTCTCTACAAGGGTCCATAGCTCATCTTTCTGAGGTGTAGGTGGACACTGAACTACCTCCTTTTGCTTCTCTTCTTCCTTTGGCTATAGGTCAACTGTAGAAGGCTTCATCTCTCTAAAAATTACACTTTTGCTATAGATAACATTCTTTGTTGCATAGGATCCCATAGCTTGTACCCCTTCACACCGACACCATAGCTGATGAAGATACATTTAACTGCCTTGTTCTCCAACTTAGACCTCTTCTCAATAGGAACATGAGTGTAAGCTTCACAACCAAAAACTCCGATATATGTCTCAATGAAGGCTTTTTACCATACCATGCCTCCATAGGTGTCTTTTCAACAAGCATCAATATAGGAGATCTATTACTCAAATAACATGTAGTGGCTACAACTTCAGACCAAAACTTATGCTCAAGGCCAACACCACTCAACATACTCCTAGCCCTCTCCATCAATATCCTTTTCATCCTCTCTAAAACTCCATTTTGTTGTGGGTTGTATGGATTTGTCTTATGTCTCTCAATCTTGTGCTCTTTACAGAACTTGTCAAATTTTGTCGAACAAAACTCATCGCCATTATTAGTTCTCAAACACTTAATCTTTCTACTAGTCTAATTTTCAACCAAGGCTTTAAATTCCTTAAATTGACTAAAGACTTCAACTTCACTTTTGAGAAAATAAATGAATGTCTCTCTATTGTAACCATCTATGAAAGAAACAAAATATACAAATTTTGATAATGAAGGTACATTCATAGGACCAAACACATCTGAATGAACATAGTCCAAAACCCTATAAGACTTATGATAACTAGAGTAAAAAGAAACATGGTGTTGTTTTCCATAAACACAATATTCACAAAAGTAAAACTCAAGATTACAATCATTAAGGCCTTCAACAAGACTCTTACTTTTCAGGGTTGTAAGACCCTTCTCACCAATGTGACCAAGTCATTGGTGCCATAACATTATCTTCTCTGTAGGAAGCTTTATTTCCAATGAATGAGCACCCTTAGGTACCCAAAATGCATGACCATCAACTATAGCTACTACAGGCTCCTTCTTTGCTTGATCTGATGGCAAGGATGAAGAATATGAAGATTTCTTCTTTGATTCATCAGAAGAACTATTGCATTGAACTGTGCATTCATCCAATTGGTACATAGTGCCAATCTGAACACCCTTAGCCAACACCATAGATCCTCTTGTCATCTTGTATCCTTTACCAGAGAAAAAAAATTCCACTCCTGAATCATTCAGTTTATTCACAAAAAGAAAGTTTTATGCCAAACCCGAGATATGCAAATCACCATCAATCCCCTTCACTCTTCCATCAAGGAATCTGATTTTGACTCTTCCATGACCAATAACCTTCAGGTAAGAATCATCTCCTAGGTACACCTTCCCACCATCATACTCTTCATATTTCGAGAACCAATCTCTGTGAGAGGTCATGTGGAAGGATGCACCCAAATCTATCAACCACACATCTTTAAATGCATGGGTTGCCAAGGTTGCAATAAATGCTTCTCCTTCATCTTGGGATAATTTCTTAGATTCAGAATTGGAGAGACTTATTTTTCTTCTTCTCCTCCTTGCAATATTTTTGAAAGTGACCCATTTCACCACAGTTCCAACATTTTGTCTTGGACTTCTTTCTAGGAGACTTAGATCTCCCTGGAGACTTGGACTTAGAATTTTTATCTTTCTTCTTGCCTTTCTCCTTCATTCTACCATGAATAATAAGGGATTCCTTGGCCATCTTTGAAGACTTTCTCTGCATCTCTTTAGATAACAACAAAGCAACCACCTCATCCATCTTGAAAGTGGTCATTGTGCTTCCAATAGCCATCACTAGGTGATCCCATGAGTCTGGTAACAAACACAACAGGAGCATGCAACGGTCTTGTTCATCAATCTTGTCTCCAACAGAACCCAGTTGAGAAATCAACATATTAAAAGAGTTCAAATGGTCTACCACGGATCCTCCATCTTCCATCTTTAGGGAATACATATTATTTCTCAAGAATAACTTGTTTACTAGGGATTTAGCCTGATAAACATCTCCAAGTTTCTTCCACAAAGAATTGGTGATCTTCTCTTCTTGAACATTCAGGAGAAGGGAATCAACCAAACAGAGTCTAATCAAACCCTTGGATTTCCAATCCATGAGCTCCCAATCTTCTTGTTTCATGCCTAATGGTTTGGTTCCAGAAACAACTACCCATAGATCATGATCTACAAGCATATCTTCCATCTTGAACTTCCAAAGCTTAAAGTTACCACCATTAAACTTCTCCATCTCGATCTTTCGGATGTGGTTTCCATCTTTTCCTACAACAAAGGTCACGAAACACCCTTCTACAAAAATCCCACTGAAACAAAGATTAGCTCAAAAAACCCTTCAAACCCAACAACAAAATCAAAGCTGACCAAGCTTTGATACCAACTGAAAGGAAGTCGGGTGCACGAAAGCAACTTCCTACACTAATCTAAGCATGAGAGTTTTGTAAAAATTTCTTATTAAAACCTTAAACTACTATAGGTATCAATAGATGCACATTCAATTATATAAAATAGATAAGATAAAGATAAACCGTAACACAATGTATACGTGGGAAAACCCTTTTGAGAAAAAACCCCACACCTCAAATCACATAGATCAAATGTATTATCAACAACAAGAATAGTTACAATACAATCTCAGAGCAATGCCAAGGAGTCTTCACACTACAACAAGAATCTAGATAAATTTTCGCAGCATAACAACATGTAATCAAACTTCAACCTATAACCCATAAAATGCACTAATTCTGGAAGTATTTATAATGCAACAACATGAAGTAAAATGCCAAAAACTTACCAAAACCACTTCACATGCCCAAGGTGTGAACTAGAGTCTATTATGACATGTTATCATAGTCAAGACTCATTTAATTTGGAAAACTTCCAAAATTAGCACCTACCTCCACCAAAATAGCCACCACTTGCCATGTAAGACACCACCACACATGCAAACTTAGGCACCCCCATAATAGTAGCATACATGTCATAGTGTTTAAAAAGGAAACTGTCATACACCACTCTTATAGCTGTCATATCCCATCATAGCAGTTTCCACAATAAACTCTTATGGCTGTCATAAAATGTCATAGCAAGTGTCATAGTTTTTCATAGTGCATGACATAACAACTTATGACAAAAGCCATCAATTTAGCCTAAATTATAGGTCCTCCAAAGTGGACACCTACTTCCACAAATTTAGCTTACAACATTTACATTTCACTTTCTATATAGGATGCCACATCAACGGTGGGTCCCACAAAGTGACAACATATTTAGTAGGCATAATTAATTACAAAATAAATAAATACATCAAATAAAAATTAATTAAATGATGGGACTCAAAGGTTGGGACACCTTATTCACAATAGGTTGCACATCCATCTACAAACAAAATCCACACACTCTCCACCCTCAGGTCTTGGTGCAAACTACCTCACGTTCGACACTCTGCTTGCACACAAATCACACACAAACCACCATAGGTCCTGGTGTAAACTGCCTCCAATCGTCACTTCTGCCTACACACTTAGGAACTCCCACTCTAATACCACTGATGAAAATGGAGACTCTCCCTTTCAAATCTGATTACAAACACACAAAATATGTTATGCAAGAAGGCTACAAATACATATAAAGAACTGAAAATGAAAGATAAATTTGCAACTTTATTTAATTTAAATATGCAAATGGTTTACATCAAAATGAAGCTCATGGGCTCCTCTTCAATCCTACATGCCACACCTGCAACAAATATGTCTTCAACAATCTGGTAGCATTTCGACAGCATCTGGATATGCAAACTTAACTTCTCCAAAGCCCCCCCTCTCCAAATGAAAAGGCATCAATAAATAGAGAATGAGTAAAGATAATACAATCCATTATTTCACAAAACAACCTTCCTGGAACCACCTTGAAAATACCATTCCCAACTTTGGGAGATACAAATCTACAAATTAGAAATGAAATCCAATGCATGCCCACATTTTCTTAGGCACATAAGTCTTGACCAATCAAATTTGGGTTGTTATGACCACTTACAACCTCTTATAAATTCCTTATAGCCTGTTGGTTACAACTTTGCATGCAAAGACATGCAAGTAACATGCAAGATTCTTTGCAGCTAGTTTATGACATTTTATGACACATGTACATGCAAACCATGTCAAAATCACTAAAAGACAAAACTATTTGTCCTCATCCTAAAGTGGACACCCAAATAGAATATTCCTCTAAAAGATGCTTTTATTATTTTACCGAGACCTTTTTCCCATCAAATTTACATTTACATTTTCACACCAAGGGAATTTACATTGTTGTGAACTAAAATATTATTCTCCTAACCCCTAAGCCCTTATTAAAAATGAACAAAATAAAATAACAATATTTTTGGTGATACAGGATTGCTAGTACCCCTAAATGCTCTTGCATCATATTATGTTATAAGTAAGCATAAGTAATCTAGATTATACATGTATATGTATGTGTTTATGTATGTTTCCAAAACTACTGCATACTTAGATTTTCCTGAATAAACGCATATTTATATGGGCTTTTATCAATTTCAAGAAAAGAAGAAGAGAAGTAATATTAGCCATACCTTGAAAAGATTATCTTGGATTTTGTAGTGATATTTAATGCTTTTAACTTGACAACATAGACTTAGGTTTATTGTCCTTTACAAACCCCACACATAGTCTCTAGCTTTAGCAACTGCAACTCCAACCTTAGACCAGTGAACCATGTTTGAAGAGAAACCAAGTTACTATGGAGGTTGAGCTATAGAAGACAATCTATTCACCCAAAAATAGCACTCAATATGATAGAGAATAAGCTTCTTAAAATAATGCTATCTTTCCAAAAACTCACACACAACTCCTTTTCTCTTGATAATTAGGAGGTTTCTTCCACAGCGTGTCAAATTATGATATTGCTATCAGGATTCAACCGTGTAGTTTTCGAGTCAAACTCATTGACCCATGATTCATGAGTAGTGGTTCACAAGAACCCATCTCTCATGATAATGAATGGTCCACTTAGCACTCATTGCATCTAGGTGATGCTCACAGAGGTGAAGCATTGGTCCGTCCTGGGAGGTCACCCATCCCAGTACTGCTCCAGCTCAAGCGCGCTTAACCACAGAGTTTCCCCCAAGGTTAATCCCACTTAGCTTGCTACCCCATTTGCAAAACCTTCAGCAAGTGTTATGCCTTATGAACCATTCATTATAGAGCCCCTTTAGCTCATCAATTGATAAGTAGGAGGTTTCTTCCATAGCGTGTCAAATTATGATATTGCTATCAGGATTCAACCATGTAGTTTTCGAGTCAAACTCATTGACCCATGATTCATGAGTAGTGGTTCACAAGAACCTATCTCTCATGATAATGAATGGTCCACTTAGCACTCATTGCATCTAGGTGATGCTCACAGAGGTGAAGCATTGGTCCATCTCAGGTCACCCATCCCAGTATTGCTCCAACTCAAACGCGCTTAACCATAGAGTTTCCCTCAAGGTTAAGCCCACTTAGCTTGCTACCCCATTTGCAAAAGCTTCAGCAAGTGTTATGCCTTATGAACCATTCATTATAGAGCCCCTTTAGCTCATCAATTGATAAGTAGGAGGTTTCTTCCACAATGTGTCAAATTATGATATTGCTATCAGGATTCAACTATGTAGTTTTCGAGTCAAACTCATTGACCCATGATTCATGAGTAGTGGTTCACAAGAACCCATATCTCATGATAATGAATGGTCCACTTAGCACTCATTGCATCTAGGTGATGTTCACAGAGGTGAAGCATTGGTCTGTCCCGGGAGGTCACCCATCCCAGTACTGCTCCAACTCAAGCACGCTTAACCATAGAGTTTCCCCCAAGGTTAAGCCCACTTAGCTTGCTACCCCATTTGCAAAACCTTCAGCAAGTGTTATGCCTTATGAACCATTCATTATAGAGCCCCTTTAGCTCATCAATTGATAAGTGTTATCCTTTTCTCTTTCTACGCTTGGTCTTTTGTAAAATATATTCTCATGATCAAGAGTAATAATCATCAAAAGAATACATATTCTATCTACAGAGTCAGTTTGACTCTGCTCATTAAAAGAGTTGGCTTAAAATATAAATTAGTTGCCTATATTGGAGGCTCGATCAAACCTCTACCTACCACGACTTGCATAGGTAGTAAAAACATGACGAATATAATTTTAAAATGATTACTTGTGCAACTCTTTAGAATACCACTACAAGTATTTGACTAAGTTCTCTTCAAAATAAATACCCACAACTACATATTGTTGCTCAAAGCATTTAAAATTCAATTTGAAACCTATAGGAAAAGCCTCTTTGAAAGGCATGACTTTCAACAGTTTTTCCATGACTCACAACCACCTTTCAAACTGATCAACCAATCCTTGAAGACCAATAAAAGAGGCACGTGAAGAATGATTCACATTGGCACTTTATGTGGTAAATTAAACTCTAAATGTGGAGTTATTCAACCACCTACGTGGCTTCCAAAATAGTTTTATTTTTCCCAAGTTGGAACTAAAATATGTTGCCCACATTAACTTCTAAAATACTCTTCAAAAATCCTTTAAAGTCAACTTAGCCTTCCATGACTTAAGTGATAACTCTATCATATTCATATGGCATTTAAATTGCAAACAATACAAAAATAATATATATTTATATATATACGTTATAATATATATTCTTATTCTCTTATTAACATATACATATACATATATATATATTCAATATTAATGTTACTGTGTTTATATATTCGTATATGCATACATACATATATATGCATTTAACACATAACATATATATACACATATATTTATATATATTATAAATATAGCATTTACCAATTATAAAATATATTTGAAATCAATTTAATTTGATGATTTAAGAGGATATTTAACAATGGGTTTTTTATTTTCTCTAATGACACCTTACTTATCAATTTAGATTCACGACTCACCCAAACTTGATACTTGAACTGACTTGATAGGGTTTTCAAATAACCTAAGTGAGTGTGTGTGTATCAACTTAAATAGCAATGCCAGATGATTCGTATACCAACTCCTCTCCTAGGTGATACTCTCCCTCTCCCTCTGGGCATGAACATTCTTGCATTTTCACTTAAAGAAATATTTGTGTAGTTAGCCATTTCCATTTAAAACATAACCACAATATTGCTTAAGTATCATATAATTTGATTAGCATAAAACATGTGCAAATCTTAGACAAGACTCTATTCGATATTGCAATAATAGGATTGAATTTACCAACTTATTCAATTCAGATAAATAAAAAAGGCATACCATCACCAATGATCAAGATCCATATGCATGCAATAGGCATAATCATTTGATAGTTTATAAAATGCTCACAAAGTATAATAGGAAAGTCCACATTGAAATTGTATAAGTTTCTTGTAAACAAAATAGTTTTGGATCCTTTACAATCTCTAAAACGTCCAAGATATATAGAACCATGTGTAATTTATGGATCTAAAAAATTTATTTGAAAGTGTAATTAGGGCAATCAACCCTTTTAAAAAAAATAAACTTAACTAAACAACTAATTCTTGAACTAGAGTTTAACTGAAAACTCAATGCCAAATTGGTGCTTTACCACTTGAGGTGTTGATTTATTATAAAATTGATTTAAAATATAATAAAGCTCAATTATTTGATTTAATCAAGGAATTAAAAAAGAAGAAGCATTAATGATTTGTATCCATGGTGGCCCCCTTGTGATACTTCAGTTTTATTCTTTGGGAAAATGTAGAGTTCTCTAATTTATCTTGCAAGTCAGCAAAGCTAACAAGATATTCTTGAAAGTTTGCAACTCTCCTTTACAGGTCACCATTTGGTCAATGGTCATTTGATCAATTTGACCCTTTAGTGACTCCTTAAACTCTTGCGACCATATTACTTGGAGAGGCCATGAAGGATAGGATTTCCCAAAAAGTGCATCTCAAGTTGTCCACAAATTTCTCTATTTTTACCATAGCTTGTTTGACTAGGTTCTTGTTGTTATTCAATTTTTGTTTGCACTTGTTCAACATATTTACCCTCAATTATCCTGGTCTTCGCCATTCTTTTGGATTGTCCTGATCTTCTTCTTCTATCACAACTACCTTCATTAAATTCTTTGCAAGAGTAGCCTTTATTTCTACAAAACTAAGATGTAATAATCCCAAACCATTAAATATTCATTTATTTCTAGCTCCATTTGGTGAGCATGGGCTTCATCACTAATGTAGTGGTATGTGTTTATTGTATTTTATAGAAAATAATTGGCTAAGGTCTGTAAGTGATCTTTCCACCCTTTAGCAACAATCAACCAACCTTCGAGGTCTAGATGTTGAGCATCCTTATCGAGTGCAACTTACAAAATTGGGGTTGGAGAAACCGTATGAATAGGCTCAATTAAATGGTTGACATATGTTGTCAGGTGAGATACCCGAGCCTTCAAATCTTCCTTGTGTTGAACACACTCGTATACTAAGAGGGGGGGTGAATTAGTATAATCAAAACTTAAACCCTTCAGCACAATGCAAATTCAAAATTTTAAGAAGATCAACAACCCTTAACCAGATCAATAACACTTAATCAATTCAACAACAATGAAATATAAATCAATGAACACGCATGCACAAGATAACACTAGATATACATGGAAAACCCAAGAAGGGAAAAACCACAGTGAGAAATCTCAAAATATATGAAGCTCATTGCTTACTGAATTATAATTTTGTTTTTAAGGCTCACTACCTAAGGAAGCACACTGCTCCCTAAAGGACTTGTAGGCTAAGGTGCACAAAATTTCAGCATGATACAAAGGGACTTGAAATTCAAGGCACACAACCCCAAGGAAACATACAAGGACCTTCTAAAGAGATTCACTGTCTAATAGTAGGATACATGAAGATTTAGGATTACAACATATATCAACAATACACTTTGTTGACTGAGGCATTAAAGCATATCTGACCTTTCTTTTCCACAACTTACTGCATTATTGCACACTCGCACACAACCACCCACCTTGAAACTAATTTTTCTTCCACTTATATCCTCTGCAAGATCACAAAACATCAATTAGGTTGGCCAAAACAAAATACAAACAATGATCCCAATAAGTCTACCACAAAAACATAATTCTAGTGAAAGTGGTCCTATCCAAGAGATAGAGAGTACCAAAAAAACTTATTGCATCTTCCAATGTGATTCCAAACAATACACACACTAGTGCACATCAACCCAAATCAACAAGGAAATGTGTAGAAGAAACGTGTAGCACATTGTCAGTCGACCCAAAAACATAATTTCAACTTAATTTTAATCAATGAGATTCTGAACAAGATAGGGCAAGACCCAAACAAAATTAAAACAACCTCAATTATTGGCTTAAAACCCCAAGCACATAAGTAATAGAACAAGCCCTATCGGCTAGATATCGACAAAATACCCAGAAACCCAACTCAAAATAATATGCAACACCAAAGAGGCCAATCATTGGTGTGCAAACTTTAGAGAGATGTTCCATGAATATCAATAACACTTCCAAATAATTCTTTCACACTATCATGCCACAAACAACCACTATAAACCAAACAAAAACATAACACATCATTCTAGAAGCCCAAAAGACACAACCATGATATAGAACATTAACAGATCAACATGCAGTAAACACCATCACATGAAAGATGAATTGAGAAACTGCACAAACACTAAAAATATGTGAACCTATCCACATAAGCATAAATAACAATGCAGAGAAATACAAAGCATTTTTTGGACCATTCCTAACAAGTAACAAAATTGCCAACCCGCTACAATTACCAAAAACCTCCTCGGCAACACTAGTGGCCTAAAAATATAGGAGTGCAACATCCACATAACATAAACACTAAATCCAAAATTTTAAGACCATATCTTCAAAGGTGGAGGAATGTGAAGCATTCTCCCAAATAGCCTTCAAAGAAACTTCTTGTAGCATAACCTTTCACCAACATTCAGAGACCGAAACTTCCTTGTAGCAACACATAATTCCTCAAAAACAATAGAAGAGAGCATAAAACATACTAGAGATCATCATCAACATATCTCCAACTTTAAGATTACTTATAACCTTCATCTTAATGCTTCTAATCCCCATCTTAATATATCATCATGATATCATATCTTCTAATAACAACCATACTCAATACAACTTTAATTGTCATCGGACAAGGCATGAAATCCAACCATGAACATCAATAAAATCAATGTTAGCACATCATAATACATCAATGAAAATCCAAACTAAGTGTTGACATCAATGACAAATAATGCCAAACATAGGTAACATATGTGCAACACCTTGGTGTTTGATGAGCCTAGTTTTTGGTCCAAATTTGGGTAGAATCTAGCAACACCCACTTGTACTTGATGTATACCTTAGAACATAGAAAAAATTAGGTCCAAATTTACAATAGTTTGTTAGTTATGTTGAAAATAAAAATCTTGGCCCAAATCATAACTCTAGTACTACTTATTGTGACATTTCTTAGAAATAAGTGTAAGAATCATCAAAAAAGAAGACCACTTCAAGGGGGTGACCTCCAATAATAAAAATAAATTTAATTTAATAGTTTGAAGTTATGATGGATTAGGAAAGTCATTCTCTTCCTTACTTATATACATAACTATATAGGGACACACCCCTTCATCCTAACTAATTCATCTTAAAGAATAACTAAAACTAATAAATGAAACTACTAAGATTAAGCATTCCAAAAGTTCTTATCCTTCTTACACTTGTAAATAAATATTATTATTATAATAACACTAACCATACAACTAAATTAAAGACTCAACACAATACACAACAAAAACAACAAGATTTAACACAAAAAATAATTTATATTATTCTATAAATACAATAACTACA
The DNA here is from genome assembly GCA_007115665.2 of Sequoiadendron giganteum. Classification (NCBI taxonomy): domain Eukaryota; kingdom Viridiplantae; phylum Streptophyta; class Pinopsida; order Cupressales; family Cupressaceae; genus Sequoiadendron; species Sequoiadendron giganteum. The sequence goes on from CM021100.1 coordinate 629,095,542, forward strand.
AAGCTTCATTGAGTTTGATACATGTCAGGCCTTAGTTGTTTGATCACAAAACAAATCAATCAAGATCAGTCATAATCAAAAAACTCAAATCTATGCTTGATATTCTATTCTTGTTTTGGCATTGTTTGAATTTTTCCTTTATTTTCCTTACTAATTCATAACCTTTCAACGTATTATCCTCAAATGATATTATAATCTCCTTTGAATAGGTGAACTTATAATGATATGCATCATATGAAAACTTGTTACACTAACCTAGGGGAAGACAATATAAATCAAAATTATCTGTATTAAATATTTTTTCATTAATTAGAATAGGTGTATCATACACCTTGTAATCCTAATCTTCAACTCATTATTATTTGTGAACCCTCATGGAAAAGGGCATCCAGCTTAATAATTGGTCATTATTCCATGTTTATTCCTTATTATTACATGTGTAAATGTGTTTATGATAATATATTCTCATAAAGGATATGTAAAAGCTTTTACAATGAAGATAATGGTCTAAGAGAATATATGATGCATGCATATGAGAACATGTGAAAGGGGGTTACATTGTTGACTTGACCAAATTGACCAACTTAGGATGTATTTATGATGTGTCATAAGGTATATCTGGATGGATATAATGGATCCAAAATAGAATACCTAACTTAGAGAGTTACATATGACAACTTATAATATGGTACGATAGGTGTAAGAGCATATTCTCTTTTTATCTTAGAAAACCAAGACCAAGGAGGGCATTAGAATTTGGGCCTATAATTTGGGTGCCATTTTTAGATCATGGTATTGGTACGTGATTTTTATTTTATGACTTTTGGTTTCATGTATTATATCTCATATACATTAGATGCTAGAGATGAAGATTTCATAACTAGTTTGTAGGTACCATTATGCTGCTAGAATTACTCTAGATCTAAAGTTGGTGATAATTCTTGTAAGGGTGTGTGGTTATATATTATAATATAAAATTTGTTGTCAAATAATACAATTGGTTCATGCTTTGGAATGTGGGGTTTTTCTCCCAAAAATGTTTTCCCCACATGCATAACTTTTGTGGTAAATATATTTGTGTCAATTTCTTTCTCATAATTATAAAATTAAGACTATTCTACACTTTTATATCCCCATAGATTAGTGTGAGGATCATTTTTGTACCTTTGATTCCTTTCATTTGGTATTCAAGCCTGATAAAATTAGGTCCTTAATGTTAGGGACAAGATTTTTTGGACTAAGCTTGGTTTGAGTGGGAGGGTGCATAGAGTTAGATCTTGTTGTAGGGAAGGTGGAAATCACATGAAGAATAGAAATGGATAAATTTAATAGTATGAAATTTGAGTTTTGGAGGCTCAATATGCATGGTTTACTCATATATTGAGGTTTTTAGGCTATAGTAATTGAATCCAAACTAGTTGTAATATCACAAGATGACGAGGATGTATTATAAAAATGAGGATCCTCATCAAGATCTACTTAGATAATTTTGTGTCATTACATATTTTTCAAATAACTAGCACCCAATACCTTTATATAAAGTTGAAAGATTTGTACCATACTAAGTTCATGGTTAATAAACATTTTGAACAAAAGAAGTTATACACTTTAGGGATGAGTGGTGATGATTCAAATGATATTAGACTTTCCTTTAAATAGGTGAACTTATAATGATATGCACCATGTGAAAACTTGTTACACTAACCTAGGAGAAGGAAATAAGTATCAATAGTCTTGGTATTAAATAAATAGTTCATTAATTAGAATAGGTGTATCATACACCTTGTAATATTAATCTTTAACTTATTATTATTTGTGAACCCTCATGGGAAAGGGCATCCCACTTATGAAAATCATTATACCATGTGTATGCCTTATTATTACATGTGTAAATATGTTTATGAGAATATTTTCTCATGAAGGATGTGTAAGATCTTCTATAATGAAGATAATGGTGTAAGGGAATCTATGATGCATGCGAGAACATGTAAGAGGGGGTTACATTTTTTACTTGACCAATTTGAAAAACTTATGATATATTTATGATGTGGCATAAGGTATACTTGGATGGAGATAATGGATCCAAAAATAGAATACCTAACTTAGAGAGTTACATATGACAACTTATAACATGGTACAATAGGTGTAAGAGAATATTCTATTTTTTAGCTTATAAAACCAAGACCAAGGAGGGCATGAGAATTTGTGCCCATAATTTGGGTGTCATTTTTAGATCATGGTATTGGCACATGATTTTTATTTTATGACTTATGGTTTCATATATTATATCTCCTATATATTGGATGCTAGAGATGGGTGTTTCATAGCTAGTTTGTAGGTACCGTTATGTTTCTAGAATTACTCTAAATCTAAAGCTGGTGATAATTATTGTAAGGGAATGTGGCTATATATTGTATTATAAACTTTATTGTCAAATAATACAATTGGTCATGCTTTGGAGTGTGGGGTTTTTCTCTCAAAAATATTTTCCCCACATGCGTAACTTTTATGGTGAATATATTTGTGTTGATTTCTTTCTCATAATTGTAAGATTTAAATTATTCTACATATTTATATCCTCATAAATTAGTGTAGGAAGCATTTTTGAACCTTTGATTCCTCTCATTTGGTATTAGAGCCTAATAAAATTAGGTCCTTAATGTTAGGGAAAAGGTTTTTTGGACTGAGCTTGGTTTGAGTGGGAGGGCACATAGAGTTAGATATTATTTTAGGGAAGGTGGAAAGCACATGAAGAATAGAAATGGAGTAATTTAATAGTATAAAATTTGAGTTGTGGAGGCTCAAGATTCAAAGTTTACTCATAGATTGAGATCTTTAGGCTACAATAATTGAATCTAAACCAGTTGTAATATCACAAGATGACAAGGATGTATTAGAAAGGTGAGGAGCCTCATAAATATCTACTTAGATAATTTGTTATTATTACATATTTTTGAAATAACCATCACTCAATCACTTTGTATTAAGTTAAGAGACTTGTACCATACTAAGTTCATGGTTAATAAACTTTCTCTACATAACTTATACACTTTAAGGATGAGAGGTGGTGATTACATGGATAAGCATCTAACCATGTTTAGTATAATTGTGAGTCAGTTGGACTTTAATGGAGATGGAAAAGGATAATTTATGGATGACCCTTCTATGTTCTTTGTTTGATTCATGGGAAAACCTAGTAATGGTCATTTGAAGCACTATAAATAAATTGGTCCCTAGTGTGGTTTTGATTGCTTTATTCTTAGAGGAGACGAGGTAGAAATACTTCAAATCTATAAGGAGTCCTTGGTTGTTCATGGAATAATGATGGATAAAGGAAAGAAGAATAATGGGAGAAGATAAAAATCTTGTGGGAAACCTAAGTCTCCTATAATCTAAGGTAAAGATTATGAACTACAACATGACTAGGGATTTAAAAATATATTTCGAGGATGAGGAAAATAATGATTATATTGTGAGTTTGATAAATCTTAGGATGATGTAGCATATTCCTTTATCATAGCCTTGAAAACTCATGCATCTAAGGGTGTGTGGTTGATAGATTATATAGGTTCCTTCCACATGACCTCTCATTAGAATTGGTTTTCAAAATATGAAAAATATGATAGTGGGAAAGTTGTACCTCAATGATGACTCCCATGTGAGCATAGTCTTATGATTAGGTATGGTATTAACCTTAAATATCCTAATATCTATTGTAATTTGATTGTGTAAGGGTACAAATGATTTATGTATCTCCAATAATCATGAAGTAGGGAAATGATATTCACATTAAGGTTAGAGACAATTTGATTATTTTATCATTCTATAGGAACTTGAAAATATTATTATATAATGAGGCATTGATGACATGGTTACAAGGTGAACTTGTGAAAGAATATTCAATTATCAATGGGTGTAAGATGTAAATAGTGCTTCACATGGGAGTTTTAGGAGTTACATATTCCAACTTGAGTGGTGGAAGTAAGAAATTATATTGTAATATTTATTTTCTATTATGAGATGGCTTTACACATGTGAAGGTCATGAGATGATGCAGGAGCATCCCAATCAAATGCAGAATCTTGCATCAACCAAAAAGATGGTGTTTCAATTTTGTTGGAGTTGTCTCAATTTTCTTTAGTTTTGGTTGATGTTCTTTATTACAGGAAAAACTGATGTGACTTTGGAAGTGGGAAAGGCATTCAATGAGAAAATATCAAGTTGCATTTAAATACATTGGCACTGGCAAAGTTTTGAAGAGCTCAAGTAATCGTCGAAGAAGGATTTCATAGGGTTTCATCATTGCCACTATGTCACAAAGTAATGGGTGAACAGATTTACATGTTGATGGTTGCTACATATCTATTTCCCTTTGGTTTTCATAAATTTGAACTAAAGAATAAATAGTTTAAAGTAGTTTAAAATGTAATGCATATTAAAAGGGGGTCATGGCTAGAGTATAGTGGAAGTTTTAAGAAACAACAAGTGGAGGGGTGCAGTTAAAAGAATCATAAGAAATAATGAACAATCATGACCTTGGAGGAGAGTGATAAAAGAAAATTATAGAGATAGAGAGAGGTGCACATGCATAAGAAAGAAAAAGAATGGTGTTGTTGTTTAGAGGGTCGAGCCATACTTGGGTGACTTAACTAATCAAGTTTTTGAATGAAAAAGGAAAAAATTGCTCAATTGCGCCACTACAAGGATAGAGCTAGTTGAAATGTCCAGTAAATAAATAAAATACAAATGTGGGATGTGAGAGGGGTGGTTGAAAAAGAGTTACGTAGACAAAATGGGGAAGAGGCCCGTGGGTAGGGAAGTCAGATAAGTTTTGGCTTGTAGAAATATCCATGAAAGATCAGAGGGGCATGACAGTCTCTCTTGGAATTTTCAAGTTAAAAGAAAATAGTATTAAAGTAACATCATTTACAAATTGTAAATACAACTAAATGATCAACCAGAGGGGGCTCATGCCACATGATGTGGTAATAAAATTTAAAATTAAATAAATTTTTGTGGGTAGAAGATTGAGCTGCAAGGAATAAGAGGGATCATGGGGCATGAAAGAGGAGATAGTACGATAGTATGAAGATGTGATGAAATAAAGATTGGAGGTCATCGAAAGGGAATTCAAAGGATGAATTGTTACACAAAAAAAGTGTTCATAAAATGTGCATAAGAGAACACGGAAGACTCAATTGGTCTTTTTAGAATTTTGTAATCATTTGCATTGATAAATAAATAACATTATTTTATGTTATTATGTGTGTGGAGAGGTGATTTATATGCAGAGAGTCTTTGCATTAACAAAATATGAGAATGGCATTTTTATTTCAGCAGTGGCACTCCCCTTGGGCACCTAGACCAACCACCTTCCTGAAGCCATAGGGGCTTTCCAAGCCTTAAATCTTGCTCGTCAACTGAAATTCAAAAATGTTTGGCTTGAAGGGGACTCAAACAATATTATTCAATGTATTAAAGGTCTCCAAAACCCCTCTTGGACCATAGAGAATAGGATTAACCTCTCCAAGGGGATTATTAGCTCCTTTGAAAAATGCTTCATTTCCCATGCTTATAGGGAGATTAACACGGTGGCAGACTTCTTTGCCAATAAGGGGGTTAAGGCTAAGGGTAAGATGATGTGGGAGAGGAGTGACAGATTGAATGTTGATGTCACAACCTTATTAATGTATGATAGAACTCATGGGAAGGTTCAATTTCCCCTATCAACTAATGATTAAGGGTGTGGAGTGTCTTTTCATGCAGTCTCAAAACTGCTATCTCATTATTTTTCATCGTGGGCTAGAGTACCTCAAAATTAATTACCACCCTGATATTTTGTGCTTCACACACTTTCTGGGCATTTTGATCATCAGGTTATTTAGCTTTCTGGAGTCTTCACAATAGGGTTGCAACACTGTCAATATGGGAGGTGAGTGTCACTGGGTGGAACCAACGGATTGTGAGGAGCTGCGGAGTAGCACTAAGGTTTGGCATTTGCTAGAGAAGGGTGGGATTACCAACTAAATAAAAAAACTCCATGGCTGGGACCAAGAGATCACTAAGTTCTTTGCCAAGGAATGGAATAATGGTAAGGTGAATTTGTTTGGGAGAAAGGTGTCTATTGATGAGCAATTAATTGCCGATGTCATGGGGTTTCCCATGGAGGGTCTCAAGTTCTATAGGGATAGGAAGCTTTCTGACTAGGCTATGAGAAATTTTTTGAAAACTAATAAGGAGAAGGAGGACCTGCATAGAGCTACCAAAATCAGTTACAACTCCATGAAGATCAAATTGCTCTAGCGGGAGTTGTTGAAGGAAATCATGGAATACATTACGCTGGATGGCAGATTTACAAGGGTCTTCAACTACCATTTTGTGCTCCTAAATCACTTTCAACATCAGGTTAGGGTTTCCTTCCCTTTCTATCTTTCTACCTCGCTAAATGCTAGCCTTCAAGACTATAGATCGAACCCAGTTAGATACCCCATTCTTCACGAGGGTTTTCTTGTTTTAATCTTTGAACATTTCAAAGCTATGCTGGCTCTTTCCCACCAGACCCCTTCTCCCCACTCTGCCTCTACTAAGGATGAATTGGGTGCTAGCTACATAGACATGGATGAATGGGAGACTGAAATGGAGGATGAGGATGATCATCCCTTAAAGGTGGTGAAGAAGGGTAGTAACAAAAGTAAGTCCAAGGCCTATGCCCTTCCTAAACCTAGTGCTATGACCTCAACAGGTAGAGCTAAAGTCATTTTCTTAGGTTCTGAGGTTACTAAACTGGAGGCGAAAGGAAAATCCAATATTTCTCCTCAGGAGAAGGGCAAGAGGAAGGTTGTGGAGGACTCCTCCTATGAAACCAATCAGGATCAACCCCAGTCGACTCCTTCGTCGGAGTACTCCAACTACCCTGCTACTGATAGAGAGGACATGCCTCGGTATCCCAGTGACCTCAAGGAGGATGATCATTATTTTAAGGCTGAACGTGAATTTCCTGTTGATATCCTTTCTATCACCCGCAATGGTTTCATGAATTTTTTCAGGTTGATTAGGTAGGTTTTCTTTGAGATAAAGGAGATTAAGTTGAATCAAAGGGATTTTAGCAGTAAGTTGGAAAAGAATGATATGATGGATAAAACTAACAAAGACAAAGATAAGGCTAATGACTTGTGGACTAAGGAAGAAAAGAGATATATGGTGGATTGCCTTAAGAAAACTATGGAGGATTTGCAGCAATTCAAGAGTAATCATGACAAAAAACTATCTGCAATGGAGGAAAAACTTAAGAACCTTAAAGAGTATATTCAGGAGGTTCTGAAAATGAGTCACAAGATTTTAAAGTCCACCGTGAGAACCATGAACATGATGGTTTATAATTTGGATAAGGCCTATCAAGTCAGGATTGCTGTGGATTTGGAAGATGATAAAGAACAAAGCCAGGTGGAGGGTGTTGGGCCAAGTAAAAGAACAAGAGCCAACCTGAAGATGAAGGCTGATAAGACCCGTGTTGATATTCAAGAAATTAAGAAAGCAACAATAAATATGAACAATCTGGAGCAGGAGGTGGCGGATATCCTGAGGAATCTGGCCTAGCGGCTAGACTTTCTCTGTGTTTTTGTTGGTTTTTGTTGTGCTACCTTTGGGCTGGTTCTTTGTTCTCATCTTTGTTGGCAACATTCTATTTTTGTTTTGAACTCTTTCATGCTTTATCTTTCTTTTCTCTATTGTTAAAGGGTCTTAGGATCCCTTCAAAATCTATTTTTTCCTTAATAAAAACAAATAGGGATTTGGGGTTAGTTTGGATGTAATTTAGTTTTACTTTCAATAAATGTGTTGAGTATTGGTTGCAAAATTTACTTGAATGGTATCCAAGTTTTCAATAGAATATTGCTTGTAATTGTATGTTTGGAGTCGTGAATTGTGCATAAAGGGTTGGTATCAGAGCAGGTTGACTTGAGAGTGGAGAGGATCCACCAGGACTTGCGGGTGGAGTTGTGTGAACCAATCATCGACTGTGAGACAATTTGAACAAGTGTGAAGTGGTTGTGGAGAGCTTGAGAGGATTGTTGCAGGTAGAGAAGCCCTGAGAAATCGAGAGCTAGAAGCCATGAAGTGATGTGAGTTGAGGTGAGATTGCAATAGATAAAGATGGTATGGGTCATGAGGAGACCCATACAAAATTTGTTTTGTGAGATGTATTGGGAGGAAGTACAAAATGAGAAGTTTGAGAATATGGGATAGATGGTTTGTGAGGAAGTGGAGAAGAAACAAACAAGGATCAAGAAATTGGAAAATAATGTTGGAAAAAGTGAGAGAAAAGTGGTAAAGAGGAGTGAGAAGAAGAAAGAGGACAACAAAAATGAGTCTTGTAGCTTGAGATGAAAGGAGAAAGAGGTGAAAGAAGCCCCTACTAATGCAGATAAAGAAGTTGTAGTGAAGACATGCCATGAGGAAGGTATGAAGGAAAAGGAGGAAAATAATGAAGTGAGAAGCAAAGAGGTTGCAGCGAATAGTGAAGGTGACGAAGATTTTTTGGCACAAATTTCAATGATAGAGGATGAATGGTTTGAGAAGATTGCAATGAATGAAGGAAATAAATATATTGCAGTAGTTGAAGAAAAAATCACAATGAAGGATAATGCTACAACTACAAAAAAGAAAGAGGTAAATTTCAATTTTAATTTGTTTGCAAAAGTGGAAGCAAAAGATGCAATTACAAAATTTTGTGTAGATGCAAAGTGTTTGTATGTAGAAATGGTAGATGATATTGCAGGTGGGTTTAGGTGGAGGCAGATGGCTAGTGATGGAATGGATTCCATGAATGAGAAGAGAATATAGGGTATATGGTGGAGAAGGTTGGGCTATGATGGACATGATTCCATGAGGGGGAGAAGGAAAAGAATGCAACATTGTCAAGGGAAGATGGCATGTGTTCTAGAGACGTGTTGGAAGAAGAGGAAGAAATGGTTTTGGTGCACATTCTTCAATGATGGATTTCACTACAAGTTGGTTGCAACTTGGAATATTAGTATGACTACTCAACTCTACCTTTGTGAGCCTATGATCACAAAATTTCTATCTGGCATGTTTGATGCAAGAGCATCCCAAGCAAATATACAATCTTGTGTCAACCAAAAAGATGGTGTTTCGATTTTGTTGGAGTTTCAATTTTCTTCAATTTTGGTTGATGTTCTCTATTTTAGGAAACATTGATGCGGATTTGGAAGTGGCAAAGAAATTCAATGAGAAAATATCAAGTTGTATTTAAATACGTTGGCACTGGAAAAGTTTTGAAGAGCTTAAGTAATTATCGAAGAAGTATTTCATAGGGTTTCATTTTTGCCACTATGTCACAAAGTAATGGTTGAACATATTTACATGTTGATGGTTGCTACATTTCTATTTTCCTTTGGTTTTCATGAATTTCAACTAAAGAATAAATAGTTTAAATTAGTTTAAAATACAATGCATATTAAAAAAATAAAATAAAGGTTTCATGGCTAGACTATAGTGGTAATTTTAAGAAACAACAACAACAACAAGTGAAGGGGCATAGTTAAAATAATCAAAAGAAATAATGAACAGTCATGACCTTGGAAGCTGATGAGAGTGTTAAAATAAAATTACAAAGATAGAGAGAGGTACGTGGGCATAAGCAAGAAAAAGTATAGTGTTGTTGTTTAGAGGGTCGAGCCATAGCTGGGTGGAATAACTAATCAAGTTTTTGAATGAAAAAGTTTTTTTTCTGAATCGCACCACTAGAGGGATAAAGCTAGCTAAAATGGCCAATAAATAAATAAAATATAGATGTGGGTTGTGAGAGGGGCAACTGGAAAAGATCTGTGTAGACAAATTGGGGAAGAGGCTCACGAGTAGGGAAGTCAGATAAGTTTTGGCTTGTAAAAATAGTCGTGAAAGATGAGAGGGGCATGGAAAAATCTCTTGGAATTTTCAAGTTAAAAGAAAATAGTAAAATAAAATCATTTATAGATTGTAAATAAAGCTAAATGATCAACCAGAGGGGATTTGTACCACATGATGTGGTAACAAAATTTGAAATGAAATAAATTTTGGTGGGTAGAAGATTGGGCTGCAAGGAATAAGAGGGATTGTGGGACATGAAAGAGGAGATAGTGCGATAGTATGAAGATGTGATGAAATGTAGATTGGAGGTCATCAAGAGGGAATTCCAGGGATTAATTGTTACACAAAAAGAGTGTTGATGAAATGTGCATAAGAGAACATGGAAGAATCAATTGGTCTTTTAGAATTTTGTAATCATTTGCATTGATGAATAAATAACATTTTTTTATGTTATTGTATGTGTGGAGAGGTGATTTATATGCAAAAAAGTCTTTGCATTAATGGAATAGGGATTTGGGGAAAATGTGGATGTAATTTAGTTTGATTGTCTTCAATAAATGTGGTGAGTATTGGTTACAACCTTTACTTGAATGATATCCAAGTTTTCGACAAAATATTGCCTGTAATTGTATGTTTGGAGTCATGAATTATGCGCAGAAGGAGTCTATCCACATCATGAGAATTCATACCATAGTATTTTGGGACCTTTTCTGGTCCCATGGTATTATCATTTGGTGGTTTTCTAGGCCTTCTCTAGTCTCTTTTAGAAGCATGGGATAGAGGAGGTTAGGAATGTATTTTGTAAGGTTATATTTCTACCAAAGGAGTAGGATTGTTGATCTCATTGAAGTATTACATGGAGAAGATTTGTGAATGTTATATAACCATTATTCATTTGTTAATACATTGAGTTATGTGGCATTTTGGAGGCTAAGAATTTCTTGAAAATATTTTCCTAAGGGATATATATTTTGTCTTCTTGTGTTTTTTTCTATTTTATCTCTCTTGTTATTTTATTTATATGTCATTTACATGTTGAAATGATACTAAATTTTCTATAGATTAGTTTATATGATATTATCCTTGAAGGGTTAATGTCAAAATAATTACATGTTCAGTAGTCAATTTTTTTTTTTTAAAATTTTATGTACTAAGGTGTTTGTGGAAATTTCCTTACATATGGTATTAGAGCCAAGTTGGTCTTGTGGGTTACATGTTTTTACATGTGGGTTGCATGTGCTTGTATCTTGTTACATGTGATGGATCCATGGTATTTGAGTTTTAGGTATTCTTAAGTTTTTACTTTTTGAGCCCAACAAGCTTATGGGAGTTTGTAAGAAGGAATTATGTAATTATTGATCCTCATTAGAGTAGGATTTTGTTATGGATTTGGTTTGATTTTTCAAGAAACAATATGGAAAACATTGGTAGAATGATAAATAGGTCCAATAGAACTAATATTGGGAATTAGATGCTTGAGGTGGAAAATATTAGAGTTGGTCATGTGTTTGCATGGTGCATGGTTGTTGCCTAAAATATTTATTTGGTGATGTGGGGCTATCCTCTAGTGTTATGTTTCTTTATTATATGGTTATGTACAATAGAAGAGTATCTATGTTGGGTTCTTTCTTTGAACTCCCTAATCACATGGGAAAGTATTAGTTGTATTGACTACCATTTAGAGTGCTTATGTTGAGTCTATGGTTTTAGTCTCTAGTTATGTGGAAATATTAGATTATTATTCATTGATTGGATGTGGGCTTTGGAGTGGGTGTTTGGTGACCTAGGAGATCTTAGGTAAATTGGTTCCTTTATTTGCATGTACTTGGTTATGGTTTTGGAATTGGTCTTTTGGTAACCTAGGAATCCTAGACAACCTTCTAATCTTTTTTGGATAGTTATAGTTACATGTTACAAATTCATGTTATTTGGATATATAGGTTTTGTATATTTCCTATTAGAATATATGGTTATGCTTATTTATGATATTCAATATCTTGAGTTAGATATTTGGTTTTTTTTTATATTTTGGGTTTTTAGACATTTTAAATGGTTTCAAAATTACATATATGGTTTTATATTTGTGAACAAACTATTATTTGGGGTTTTTAAATAGAGAGAATTTCATATTTTCATGCATGATTTGAATGAGTTGGTTGAAAAATTCTCAATGCATAAGTGTTGGTATGTGTTTTGTCACTTAATATTTCTACAATGGTTTCTTTTTAGGTTCCTGAACCATGCTTCTCTATTGTGGATTTGTAGCAAGTTGGATCTAGATTTGATCCATAAATAATCTACATGTTCTCTTTGGTTATCTCTATCTTGCATGTTTTTGAAATGTTAAGCAGTATTTTCAGGGCATCGTACCCTTCACATCGAGCCACAAGGGCCACAAAAGAGCAAGTCTAAAAAGAAACATTAAGAAAACAAAAACCAAAGACAACCCATAGGCAACACAGAGACCACAGAGAGATAGCCAAAAGACAAGACACCGACACTGGTAGTAGCTAACTGGCGTTGTCCTTGTTTTTGATCAGGAGGTCCACAACCTCATCACCCACCCAGTCTTTATTCTCCTGACCGTTATTTCCCTCCAACTCCTTCTTAATAGCATTAGACAGGGTGCTAGTGAAAAAATGGCCCAACTTCATGGTGAAGCGAGTCAACCCACAAAACCTTTTGTTGAGCGTGTCCATTCTCTTCTCCAAATCACAGGGCTCCTCCCCAATGTCCATGGTCCCCAGGACCTCACCAGGCTCTTCGACCAGTGGATGTGGAGAGTGAGAGGTAGAGCCAACTTTAGGATCCTTGTTGTCCTCGGGAGTAAATTGGGGCCCCTCCATAATCTTGTCCTCATCATCATCAGTTTCCTCTTCCTTGTACCCTTTGTTGTCAGACCACTCCTCCTCCAAATCCTCAATAATCAGCCTCTTTTTGCTGTTCTTAGCAAGCCTCTTGGATCTCCTTCTGGCATTTTCCCCACCAGTCATCTCAGTAGTCCCCACAATAGTGTCTCCTCTAGAGTCTTTCCTTATTATGTTCCTGCCCTTTCCTTCCCTAACAATCGGGTCTGATGTACCTTTCTCCTTCCCTTTTTTAGCAGTAGTGGCCTTGTGGGCCGAGTCTGTCGAAGTGGATTTCAATTCACAGAGACCCTCCACATCGCTAGCATGAGCCTTACACAAACCACCCTTAAGTTTCTTGGTGGTTATCTTGGCTTTGGGATTCCCCGCAATGCCCGTATTGGATTTCTGGGGAGGGCTTTTAGACTTGGCCAGGGAAATATTCACAACTAACAGGGGTTCAATATCCTAAATGCAAACAACCGTAATAGCTTTAGGAGGACAAAGGGCCAAGTGGAAGTGATAAAGTCTTAGAATGAGCCCCTGATGGAGTGGGAGCGGTGGGAGATCACTGGGGTTAAGGCTGGCTGACTCTTTGCATTTTTCAATCAAGTTTTTCAAATCCATTAGAAGAAAGAATGAAAAACTAAGCAACATCTTGTGTCTTAGATGATTTAACAGGGGGAAGTGATAAAAAAAGCAGGTTTTAAACCCACCTTCCAAGGTGACGTACTTCATTAGTGCAAGGCACACCTGATCCCAGGGCTTCGTGAGGCCTTCTCTCTCAAACCCCAACTGTTTCCGCACCGGGGCCTCATCACCTCTGAAAAAAGCTTTCAAGCTTTCGTGATCTGGTTTCTTGGTGTGTTTGGGGTATTTGCATGTTATTGATGTGGTGTTAAATCTATATGTTGTAATGTTTGTGTGAGAAAGCAAGCATAAAACAAGAAAAAATAAACCATAAACTCGAATCTTTATTACATTCCCTATTTCCACCTCTAATTGAGCTAAAAGACTTGTACAAAAATATGAAAGAACATGAGAGATATATCATCAAAAATCCTCTTGTTGCACATAAAGTGTATATGTGCTCAAAATTTACAATGAGAGATGGAAAGTTGGTTGCTCAAATTGATAGCATGATTTTATAATTCAAGTTTTTCTAAGAGTAACTCATACAATGAGCTATTTGTAGATTTGAGGGATGGTTGATCAAGGTTTGAGATTGGTTTAAGAGATCAATGGATAAGGTTTATTGAGAGAATTGGATCCATAAGAAGCCACCAAATGGCACTTTACAATTGGTGTAGAAAAGGAGTTCCATGATCCAAGGGTTTTGGATGGTGGAGATCTTCTTGGGAGAATATGGAGGGAAAGGATCGAAAGGCATTTTTTTGGAAGTCCAAAAATTCTATTTTTGATTTATGTGAAGGGTTAGGATTTTCTTGATTGATTGGATGCAGAAGATTTGATGATATAACATTATATAGAATTGTGAAGCGTGAGCCATGTACATGCATGAAACTGGTAATTTTGTCTTGATTTAAGGATGAATTTAGGATTCTGCAAGTGAATTTATTAGTTAATAATTTATTTTATATAACTAATGGTTTGAGATGGAAAAGGAAGAATTAAATAAACAGTTATATTTATTTAATTTTTTGGGATTGGTATATGAAGGGTGAATTTAATTAAATAAATATTAAGCTTTTAATTAAGGTGGACTATATAGGAAATAACTAAAATGGCTAATTAATTTAATAAATGACTATAATTTATTTAATTAATATTAGAAAGATTATTGGGAAAGTTTAGTAAATGATTAATTTTATTTCATTAACACTAGAAGGGGATATAGCTAGATGAGTCAAGTGATGGTTAGGATATGGATGATTTAGGTGTCTAGAATTTGAGATTTACAAATTGTGTGGTTATGTGGGTTGTATATACCTATAGGTTCCATGGATAACTAGGATGTTGGTTGTCTATACTAACATATATTAAGAGTATTGATGGTCTCTTGTGTACATAGGGGTTTTGTTGTAGACTAGTTTGATTTCATGGAGTTTTGGATTTTGTTTGGTTGGTCATTTTTAGTCATGAAGGATTTTTTTTTCATGTTCCTTATAGATAGATAGTGAGATGGATGTTAGAAGTACCTAAGAAAATTACACTTTATAACTTCTAATAATTGAATACATTATCATGAGGCTTTATATCATGGTTTAGTGGGATCTTTGTGCAGTCACAAAGTTGATGGTATATTATTGGTTGGATATCATGGTTTTACTTTAACTTTTGGGATCTCCTAGTGTTATAATTAAGTTATTTGATTGTTCGAGGGCCATAGGTGATATTTTGTTAGGAGATGTTCATCATGATGTCATGTGTAGCTTGAAATCATGTTTGATGGGATATTTGGTAAATATGGACCTATCACTTTGTGATGGATGAATTTTATGCTGGATGTTGGTCTCACATGGAGCTCTTAATTTTACTTTGTGTTTGTAGTGATAACTTTTTTGAAAATTCCTTGTTTTATTAGTAAATGATGGTTATCTTTATTTTTATGAGAATTTAGACAACTTGTTAACATGGAGAGATCTTGGATATTTTGTTAAGTTGTGGTTATGATGTAAATCATGATGTATTTGTAATTTATTTGATTCTATATTGATCATGTAGTAAAGACTTTGGCAATGATTTGTGGTAATCTACTAGATGATTACTGTGATAATTTTATCTTTAGAGCTTTTGGTTGTTGTGGATTTTCAAATTTTTAGTTTGATTGGCATGAGATGATTGGTTGTACACTTATAGCAAATTTGAGTGAGGCTTATCTCTATATTTTAGAGTACTTGTTGGAATAATGAGTTTCTTGACTTATTTTTAGTTAAAATATTGAGGATCATATATTTGGAGCTAGATGTGACTTTGGCATGGACCTATTGAGGATATTTAACCTCTTTGGTGGGAAAACATTGCACCCCACTCTTGGTCCACTTGGTGGTGAATGATCTAATTGATACTATCACTTGGTATTCAAATTAATTATTTATTTACGTCTTACTTTATCATGTGCATGAATATTGATTTGTGGATGTTAATTTTGTTGGTATGTGTAGCATGATCATGCTCCAAGTTAAGATTTTAGTCACTTTTCCTGGTGCGGTTTCCCCCAAAATTAATTAATGGGGGAGTGCAAGGGGGGTAAAGCCCCTCTTGTGGGGTTCGAGGGGACCACCCTGCGGGGGTTTGGGGGTAACGCCCCCAACGAGGGTTGTTGGGGGTAGTTCCCTCGAAGAAAAAGATAGCCAATTTTAATAAAGGAAATTTGATGTCAATCTCCATTAAAAATTGATTGAATTTAGTTTTGAAACTACTTGAAATAGTTAACAGTTTCTTACTAAAATTAGAAGTTGGAACTCACAACAAACAACATGTGGGTTAATGGATAGTCACACGACAGAATTGGAACATTTATGTGGAAGTTAATAACACACGTAACAAGTTGCACATGAGACTAGTGAAGTTTGTCACGTCTTTGAAATGAACACGTAGTAGTGTGTGTAGAATTTTGAGCATAATTTTGAAGTTGTATACACAACATATTGTTGCATACTAATGTAATTGTATTTCGCTAGAAGTTTCAATAAAATTTAGACTACTATTTTGTGGATGTAGCCCAAAGGGTGAACCACATTAAAATTTTGTTTGGTTTCTATGAATTTCATTCTTCGTTTTATCATTTAATTCTACATTATAATTATTTAATTTGTTTATTTTATTACTCAATCCTTCCTAAGATCCCCCAAAAATTATAAATACTTCTTTGGGGAAGTAGATACATGGTTATGTTATATATTATATCCTTATGTTTGGAGCTTCAATTGTGGATTCAATTTTGGGGGCTAGTTTGAGTAGCTGATATGTTTAATAGCTTTGGACGTATTCCCTAGTTGTGAGAATCATTATTAGTTTGAACTTCCTTCAAATTGAGAAGCTTAAATATCAATTTAGATTATGTTTGACCTTTGTATTTCAAGACTAGATGTTGATGGATTTTTTATTTAGAGGTTTTACAAGATTTTACTTGCCGTAAATTGAACATGTATTAGTTTTGTAGAAGGAAATGGTTTTGTTTGCATGTTTTATCTTTATGGTTTATCATTTAACTGAAATACTTCATTCATTCAATATTAGAGTTGGGATTTGTATAGAGATAATTAGATCACCTTGTTTGGTTTTTCAACATGTTAGTAATTATTTACTATTATTTTACTTTATTATATTTTGGTAATATTACAAATGATTGGAGCTCTTTAATATTTATTTTCCATGTGATATGAAGAACCTCAACAAGCTAAGGTGATTAGGGGAGAGGTTTTTATACTGTTTTAGTTTACATGTTTACATATTGGTGTTTGTTGTTCAACACTATGTGATAGTTGACTTTAGTCATGGCCTTCATGAGTGTTGTTGATAGAGTTTTTGATGACTTGGTTAATTCAAAAATAGAAATTGCCCACATAGTGAGAGTCCTAGGGAGGGATACATTTTAGTGGATTGTAGTAAAGAGGTATTTAAGTATTTTTGCATGTTTATGTGTTCACTATGACGGAGATATAATTCAAGTAGGACAATAAATACACATGGAATTATAATTATGGATTGGGCTATATTTATAGATAGTAGAAGGTCTACCTATGGCGAGTTGACCCTAATTTGAGATATAGTTAGTTGGATGTGTTATCAATGAGAATTGGTTACTATTTAACTATTATATTGATTAAATAGAAAATAATTGGTTCTATTCTAGAGGGGATAAAATTTGGTATATGCAATCATTTATTAAATTATAAAATTTAAAGTGTTCTCTTGTTTCTTACATTTCATGATTATGTATGATGGAGGATGAGATTTTAATGGTTTGGATGGTGATCAATTGATGAATTTTGGGTATGCTTTGTGGATCCTATTAGCATAAAGGATTTTGTTAACATAACACAGTTATATCCTTGGTGGTTAGTTTATTTTTTGGAGCCCATTATGTTTTTCCAATGTGAATATCAAGTGGGAGAATATTAAGATTAGGTGTGCTATTCATCTCACATACCCTAAAGTCTATTATAATTTAATTATCCATAAATGGTTAAATTATTTATCTTCTATTGAACACACAAAATATTGAGAAGGGGGTGTGAATTAGTATTCTACAAAACCATTTAATTACTAACCATCCAATTATTAAAACATATCTAGCAATAACTTCAAGAAAAAATGTGAAAGAGATCATAACATCACACAAATCATATAAACCAATATTTTTATGTGGAAAACCCAAAGTGGGAAAAACCATGGTGAGGATTAACTCACAATATATTATAACCAGTCATAAGATATTACAGGGCACACTACCAGGACACATTGTCCTTGAAAGGCTGACAACTTGAAAATGATTATAAAAGAGTGTGGCTCATTTCCAAAATATGAATTGATGAAATGCATCTTCTGTATGTTGAGTACTATTCCAATTAAGCTTTGGAAAAACAAAAGTCTTGCATTGGTTTGCAGGTATATAGCAACTATCAAAAACTGTCAACAACTTCACACAATATCATTCTGTTGCATGTTTTCGCACTATCACTTTTCCTATATGTATGAATGAATAGTATATGAATGCTCCATATATATACATGATTACATTTTCATACATCAATTAGGTTGGTCTAATTGGATGTAAGCATACTTAATTCAAAAAGTCTTTTTAGCTTTAAAATAAAACATCTTTGACTCTTAAACAAAATGTGCCAAGCATAAGTTAGGTTGGATCCAACCAAAACACAAGAACATTAAGCATCTAAGAAATGTATACCACTTGATTAAGTCGGTCAGATGAAGATCATGCCAAAAATTGTAAGTTGAACAATTATCATTTACAATTTATAACTTATTCAACCAAAATTGCTGAAATCTTGACCACAGCTGAATCCAATAGTCCTGAATAACATACTAGAATCATATGAGCCAATATTCTACCCAGAGTGAATCCAAACCAAATTACTGAATCAATGAAGCACAAAAAATTTTTACCAAATGAGCAAAAAATTAGACACCAAACAATGTTGGCATCAATGACAACAAAGATAACAAAACTAGAGGTCTCCTTCATTCTTCCAACAATCTCCCCCTTTTTCATTGATGACAACATGTGCCAAAAATGAAACTTACTTCAAAACCAAAATTGTGTGACATCAATTCATTCAAATCCAAAACCAAATTTTATTCAACTCTCCCTTTCAAATATACAAAAATGCAAAACTATTTTTAAAACCAAAACATTATTTACACTGAACCTTTTCCTTCACACAACACTAAGCCTTCTCCCCATTTGACATCAAGGAAAAAGGGTGAAGATAATACTTTTAATCAAGAGCTAGGGGCACCTTGTAACTCCTAAATAATTGCTTCCCAAGATGGTTTTCCATCATTCCAAATCTCGTTTATTCTGGTAAGAGATTTATTCAGCGATTCCAGTTCCATTAGGCACTCTTCTCCTTCTTCTAGAGTGGAAGGATTGATGTTCATCTGCACCAATTTTTCTGCATCTACCAAAGCACTTGAAATGGAGATATGTATAGAAATTACTAGATCTCCAAGCTATCAAATTGCCTTATAGCATCTTATTTTTGCCTTTAAAAAATGGAAAAATTATTTTCAAGGTCTGCAATAGAAGTCCAACCAATGTAGTTTATATCATCTGCAACCTTTTATTCTTCAGAGGTATCAACACGTTAAGACTCTATTGAGTCCATTAGGTCCTTAATACCTTGAGTGGCATCAAGCCACTACATGTAGTAAGCAAATAAAATATGACCTTCCTCATCACAGTCCCTTACCTCTTTTAACCTTTGCAATACTCTGTCATGTGCATTTGCACAATTATCTTGTAGAACCAGTAACCTTTTCTCTAGAAGACTTGACTCCACCTCTTTCATAGTCTATGCCTTAATATTAGAGGTATATTCCTTGACAAAATCAACTATGAACTTTAAGTTCTCAATCGGTGCTAAAGAATCATCAGTGGTGACACTGTGGGCTATCTCTTATAAAGCTCTAATAGCTTCATTTATCAATTCATTTCCTTCCTGATAAGTTTCATTAGTTTCTTGTGTAACAGAGTTGAGAAAAGTATTGCAAATCTTTATTTTCTCACTTGGGGCAATCTTAGTTAAATGTACATAGCCCAAATGTGATGGTAGCTTAATTAACTAAGGTGGTAGCATGGGATGAAGTATTGTTTGTGTGTGGTATAAAAATATGCGTCAGTGAGTATTAATAATCAGAACTAAACAACACACAAGCGATGAAACACATTACATCTAATGAAGGAAAAGTAATGAAATAAACTATTACAATCCTACATTCGAACTCATATCATCGTTCTCTAGTCTTGGTGATTCTTCAATCCATGCTCTCAGAATTGGTTTTTCACATGAATATATAGAATCGAAACCTAAGAAATGAGTAGCTATCTCACCATGCAAAATAAAATTCCTACATGCCTATATTTTTGTGTTTTTGAAAATAAATTGTTGAATGATCTATGCTAAGAGATTGCTATTGAAATGAAACTAGATTTAATGATGCAAAGATAAAGACAATACTATGTGAGAGAATGCCAGAAAACTAAATACTAAAATGGAGATGCCATGATAATGCTAAAATAAGCTAAAATGCTAAAATGCAACTACAATTCTCTTTAATTGCCTTCAAACTTCAATGAAATTCCTACAGCATAAACTTGTTGAATTCTACTCCTTTTTTTTTTTAAGATGTGGCAAAGGGTCCTATTTATAGATTTTATAAGGCTCAAGGTGATGTGGCAATAATGGATGGTTAGGATTGCGATCCTACGACATCAATAGTGGAGTATCAGGAGGTTAGAGGGAATTAGGGAGATGGTTCCCTTCAACAAGACAAATTGCCAAGTATTAAAGGGAATCACAGAAAAGGAGGAGCCATGTGTCTCAGTTAGTTCCAAATTGGTTGCAAATTTGTTGAAGATATTTCATATTTTCCAATTTTATAAAATTCATTTTGTGAGACACATGATGAGGTGGCAGGTGAGTTGGAGGTGGTTAGAGGAAATATGTAGAAATATGCTTAAATTGAATTAAAAATTCAACTTATAAGAAGATGGTAAATTAGCAGGATGCCAAATTAATTCATTTGTGCATTTTAACCAAATTTTAGAAGAATATGCCAATTTGAATTTAAAAATTCAAATTTAATAGGAAGAGGGAAAACCAATTAAATAACAAATTGATTAATTTGTCCATTTAAAAAAATTTAGGAAGAAAGCGAATTTTGGAGAAGAAGAATTAGAATATGAACCATATAAATAAATTTAACAATTTATTCATAATAGTAGAGGAATTAATAATATTAATCAAATAGCAAGTATTTAATTAATAAATGCTCCAGACCATTTTTGCATGCATACAGTTTGCTTTGACAAAAGAACTTTGAGAGTGCTTTCAGATGATTCTTCAGTGGGCTTTGATAACTCAGTAGCCTTGGGGTTTTCTTCTTCAACTCTTTTAGCTTGAGTTGCTTTCTTGTCTTCATCTTCCTTCATTTCTTCTTCGAAGGATTTTCCAAAATATTTATCTTTGTTTTCTTTCTCCTTTTTATCCTCATCATCCTTATCATCATTGTTCTTTTTATCCTTGCTTCCTTTATCATTATCTTTATCTTTCTCACCATAGTTTCTGGTAGATTCATGATATTCTTCTAGTTCATTATCAGTATAATGTTTGTGTTGATCCTCAGTCTATTTGCTGGTAGTCTCCTTTGTATCATTCATAGGGGCAAGTGTCTCCGAAACATCATGTATTTCACCAACACTTTCCAGAATTGGATAATCCATTACTTATGTGATATTGACATGCTCCTGTGCCTGAGCTGTATGGGATGACAAACTAGTTCTTGTCCCATAATTCCTTGCCAAATTTTTGATTATGTCCAAAGTTTCTTGTCTTACCTTTTCTATACTATCTTTCTCCTTAGTCATAGGCACATTGACCCTTTGTTTGACTCTAAACAATGTAAAACATTCCTTTAACAGATTAGCAACCTCTTCCTCAGATAAGGATGAACCAT
Source organism: Sequoiadendron giganteum (assembly GCA_007115665.2). NCBI lineage: Eukaryota > Viridiplantae > Streptophyta > Pinopsida > Cupressales > Cupressaceae > Sequoiadendron > Sequoiadendron giganteum. The sequence goes on from CM021100.1 coordinate 629,117,420, forward strand.
AAGAATTCAAGGCATTAGTTTTCATCTTATCATCACCATCTAAAGCTTCATGACTTCTTTGTACTAATTCTTTCCAAAAATTGTCAATCACTATGTTTCAGATAGATTTCATACTCACATTGCTAATAACTATATACTGAGTGAAAGAATTGATAATGGTTTCCTTATCTTCATTATTGATGGAGGAGAGCTAGGCATGTCCTCCTTAGGATCTGATGTGCCTTCTTCATTCTTCTTCTCATGCACATGAATTGTGAGAGTATTCTCTTCTTCCTCTAACTCTTCATTTGTTGATATATTGACTCTAGTTTCTGCTTCTTTATTGCTAGTACAACTCCTTTTATTTCTCTTCAATTGTTGTTCTTCTTTCAAGCCAAGATCTATTTATTCGTGTACAACATCACTTAGGTTTCTCTTCTTGTTATATTTTTTCTTTACTCTTCTTCTTCGATGCAACAGGGGGTATGTTCTTTCTTTTAGAAGCATGGGTACTAGGTCTGATGGAGGCAGTTACATCAATTGATGTAGGATAATTTTATTCTTTCTTCTTTCCTTTCTTTGTTGCAACAATATTGGAAGTAGGTGCAGTAGAAGAGGATATTCTTCTTGATTTCCTAGGTCTAGAGGATAGTTCTACTGATCTGGTCTTCCTCTCATCAATATCTTCCTTTAATTGATCCATATCATCCTTTGAGAATGAATTCCCTTGGAAGAATTCCTCAACATTGTTTCTTGTTGTCTTTTCTCTATTAGATGTTGAAGTTTCCAAGTGAACTTCACTAAATTTTTATTCATATGTTCCATGTCAGGGTAGAGAGGGATCCCTTGGATTTCTCAACAACATTTCAATAAACCTCTCAACAATTTGTTCATCAACCTCATATCCTAGAGGTTCTATCTAGAGAGTTCTAGGTCAACCGCTTCTATGATGCATTTATCTGTGCTTAGAAGAAAGGTTATGTCCTTTACATACTTCTTCACTAGGCTTCTGGGAACCCTTTCTCTTTCATCCATATCATTCTAGAAAACTGCAAAGAATGTAGTCAAAGCATTGTTTTGTGCCCTAAAATCTCCAAGATTGTGTAGGTTTTCAAATATTTGATGTGCAACCAACCTATTAGGCTTCTAGATAATGTTTTTCCTTCTTGGTAACTCCCTCAAAACGTAGAACAGTAGGAAAACTACCAATGTACCAAACTAAAGGAGTGTTTCTTTGTCTTAATCATGCTCAGATTCTCCATATGTTGTAGTCAGAGAAACTCACATAGATCATAATCTCTCCCATTCACTACCATCTCATATGCAGTATGAATTTCTATAATAGACATAAAATTCCCTCTGTTGGTAAAGTATTATTTTTGTCCAATCATAATAGAAACATATCTCATTGTTGGGTTTGTGATAGGTTTAGTAGTTAGAGATCTTCCATCAAATTTGGCTCTAGTTAGCTTCATGACCACATCATTTTTCATAGATTTTAGCACTGGTAAGGGTCTAGTAGCATAGAGACTAGTTACGGCTTGAATTACCTCTTTGGTGACTAATTCAACTATGATTTTCCACACAAACTTATCATGTATCCTACTAAGTGCCATCCTAACAAATTTATCATCCATCTCATTTGAAAAGTTTGGGAACCAATTCCAAACATCCAGCTTCTTCCGCACTAGGTTTTCATATTCAGGATTAACAAAGTGATTGTATCCTATCAGTTCATCTGTCCAAAGATCCCTAAGCTCTTGGTGGTTAAATTCTTCTAGCTTTCCATGAATGTATGTTCTAGTGTCTTCAGTGGGTAGGAAATTAGTCGAAATGTGTGAGAACACACCCACATGATCCATTTTATAGAATTTGCAAGAATACCTTTTGAATTTGGGTTAGGGTCTCTTAGAGACTTCCACAACAGTGGGAGTGGCCATTTCTTTCCCTCAAACTACTTGTATATGCTTAAGAAAAGTTGCTTCAACTAAAACCCACAAAGTTAAGATAATAGTAAATACCTTTTCAAGCTCCATCAAAAACTAGGGTTTTGATGCCAAATACTCTGAATTTATTTCAAATCTCTTCAGTTCACTTTGATTCTTCCCAATTGTGCAAATGTGATTTAATTCAACTTAGTTTCTCACTTTATAACTTACAAAATTTTCCCTAATTTTGCATTAAATGCATTTCAACTTCAAAAGTTGATAAACACTTTGTAAAATACACTGTAAACCCTAAAAAGCTCGACAATTCTCCAAATTTGCATATTTTCTGTCGAAGACTTCTTCAACATCTTTAGAATGACACCTTACATCATATATCCTTGTGTCACTACTTGACACCTCATATATAAGGGGTTTGTTAGATCTCTCTGCCATTGCTCCCCCTAAAACCATTGCTAGGTTTAATTTTTAAAAGAAGTATTTGCACCAAATGTAGGTACAGATGTATTTGACTCATCCTTATTCTCAGATCCTTCCTTTTTCCTCCAAATCTTCTCCATTTCTTTTCTCACTTTGGTAGGATCCACTTTGTTCACAGGTTTGTTCTTTTCTTTCGGATGAGGTTTCTTCTCAATTTTGCTTCTATAGAATTTTAAAATGTGTCCCGGTTTGTTGCAGGTGTAGCACACAACTTGTTTTTGACCTAACTAATTTGAATTTATCCTTGATTTTCACTAGTTATCTTTATGTCCAAAAGCATAACATATATAGCAATAGCCTTGAAAATATTGAGCTATTCTACCAATATTGAATCTATTCATCATAAACTAACTTTTGCATTTAATAGATCTATGTCCAAACCTTTTACAAGAAAAATATTGTGCACAAAAGAATCCAACACTCTAATTCATTCTACTCCTCCATTATGTTTCCCTATGACCAAATTTATTGCATGAAAAACAAATGCCATTAAAAGATGAGTACCTTTGAGCATTGGGTTATCTGATAGGGATCCTTTCGATATTGCCTCTTTGATTCTTGAATTGTTTATTATTGCCTTAAATATCCTTTTGATTGTCAACTTTGTTGGGAGTCTAATTTTCCTTTGAACTTTATCCTTCTTCAAGTCCTATACCACCTTTATCCTTAGCTATTTTTTAAAATGTGATCAATTCATCAAGCTTTGTACTTGTCTTGAATTTTTCTTCACGAGCTCTTGCTTTCTCCAAGTTAGATCTTAGGGCTACCACTTCTTGTTCAAGCTTTGTGCATTCATTAATTTTATTCTAAATTTCAGTTTTCTAGCATTCTTCAATTCTCTTATTTTCTTCCACTTGCACTTTTAGTCCGGTGATGTCTTCATTAGCCTTATTCAATTGATCACTGACTTCTCTATGCCTTTCTTTGAACTTCTTGATTTTCTCTCTTAACTTTCTAATGCATTCATTTTCTTCTTTCAAATTTTCTTTCAAAGTTTCTTTCTCATCTTCACTTTCATCTAAATCTTCAAGATCAACACAGAGTTCCTTAGTTGCAAAGATCTCTTCCAGAGGAATAGGATAATTTTTGTTAGCCATGTGTTCAAGTTTCAAGATCTTCCTTAAGCTGTTAAACTTTTCCAAAGGAACCAAGCTCTGATACCAATTGCTAAACACACAAAATAATGAGAGGGGGGGGGGTGTGAATCCATATTCTACAAAACCATTTAATTAGTAACCATCCAATTATTAAAATATGTCTAGTAGAAACTTCAAGCAAAAACATGAAAGAGATCATAACATCACACAACTCATAGACACCAAGATTTTTATGTGGAAAACCCAAAGTGGGAAAAACCACGACGAGGATTAAATCACAATATATTATAATTGCTCATAAGATATTATAGGGCACACTACCAAGACACACTGTCTTTGAAAGGCTCAAATCTTGAAAATGATTACAAAAGAGTGTGGCTCACTGCCAAAATATGAACTGATGAAATGCACCTTTTGTGTGCTGAGTACAGTTCCAATTAAGCTTTGGAAAAACAAAAGTCTTGCACTGGTTTGTAGGTATATAGCAACTATCAACAACTGTCAACAACTTCACACAATATCATTTTGTCACATGTTTTCACATTATCACTTTTCCTATGTGTATGCATGAATAGTATATGAATGCTCCTTATATATACAAGATTACATTTTCATACATCAATTAGGTTGGCTTAATTGGATGTAAGCATGCTTAGTTCAAAAAGTCTTGTTAGCTTCAAAACAAAACATCTTTGATGCTTAAACAAAACATGCTGGAAGCATAAGTTAGTTCGGCCCAAACCAAAACACAATCACATTAAGCATCCAAGAAACATATATCGATTGATTAAGTCAGCTAGATGAAGATCATGCCAAAAATATAAGCTGAACAACTATCATTTACAATTAATAGCTTATTAAACCAAAATTATTGAAATCCTGACCACAACTACATCCAATAGTCTTGAATAACATACTTAAACCATATGAGCTGATATTCTACCCAGAGTGAATCTAGACCAAATTACTAGATCAATGAAGCACAAATGGAGTTTACTGGATGAGCAGAAAATTAGACACCAAACAATGTTGGCATCAATGACAACAAAGATAACAAAAATAGAGGTCTTCTTCATTCTTCCAACATTTTCAATAATTATAAAGTGTTTAAAATAGGATAAGCATATGAGGGTGGGACATATGTAATTATCTTTTTATTCTTAGAGGACTTGAAAATATTGTTTTATGAGGCTTTAATGAAGGGGTTATATAATCAAAATTTGTAGGAGCATCTTCCATTATTAGTGGGTGTAAGATTTAACTATGCTTCATGAGGTAGTGCTTACGAGTTACATGTGCCAACTTGAGTGGTGGAAGTCAAAGATGCTTGTGTAAGAGTTAATTTATATTCCATAATGAATATACACATGTGAATTTCATGAGAATCAATACCATGGTATTTTGGGAATCTTGTTTGAGTTTATGATATTGTTGTTAGTGGTTGTTTTGGCCTCCTCATGTTTATATATTGAAGACATGAGATAGAGATGTAAGGAATATATTATGTAGAGTTATGCTACCAAATTTCTACCAAAGGAGTAAGAGTCAATCTTATTGAAATATTATATTTAGAAGCTAGTGAATATATGTTAACCATGATTAAATTGGTAATACATTGAGTCGTGTCATGCTATAGAGGCTAGTTTTTCCTTCAAACGGTTTTCCCAAGGTATATGTATGTCTCTTTTCTTTTTTTGGTTATTTCTCTTCTATCACTACCATTCTTTCTTTTTTATTTGAAGGGTTAATGTGGAAATACCTACACTTTTAGCATTGTTTTTTTTAGCTTTAGTTGTTAAGGGGTTTGCGGCTACGTTTCTTACACATAGTTGGTTAGGGTAAAGTATTAATATGATTCCATCATGGAAGAGTGAAGGGATTAATGGAAATTTTCATATTCCATATTTATCACAAAACCTTTTATTAGTGAGTAAACTTTATGATGTGTGTGTCAATATAGTCTTTAGCAATGAAGGGTGTAAGATGGTCTAAGGAATTATGGTGTTTGCTAAGGGTATTCATATCAACACTTTGTTTCATCTTTATGCATACATTATTTAGTTTCTTTTTTCTTTAAATACTATACTAGAGAGATTTCTAGAATCTTTATTTTTATCACCAAACCAACAACAAAAAAGAGTGTTGTATCTACTTCTAACGATCATGATTTTTGGTACCTAAGCACACTTTTACCTCTAAAATAAAGTTACCTATTGAGAATAATATGTGTTGTGTAATATACATTTTTAATTTAAACCAAAAATAACATTTTTCCATTATTTGTGCTTTCAACTATAGTCAAATATCATTTTTTTGTGCAAGAAAGTTGACATCACATTATCCAATTAAAACACTTAAAGCTTACTATCTTAACTTAGCCTAAATGTTAAACTGGTGGTTTTGGTTCTTCAATTGATCTATACTCTGAGGTTCTCTATTCTTGTTAATGGTCCCCCCTCTCCTCTTTTTGGTTGCTCAAAGGGTTTGAGACAAGGAGATCCCATCTCTCCTTTTCTCTTTATTATCATGTTTGAATCTTTGGGTCACCTCATTCAAAGGTTTATTAATATTGGCCAAATGTCAGGATTGTCTCCTTCATCTTAGAATCATATTTTCTCTCATCAATAGTTTGTGGATGGCACTCTTATGCTTGATGAATCATCCATTAAGGAAGATAAATCTATTGAACTTATTTTGAAAAAATACGAGGCTACTTTGGGGCAGAAGATTAGCTTACCTAAAATAATTATTTTCTTTCTTAACACTCCTAAACACCGGTATCATAGAATTGCGAGGATTTTGCAATTTCAGATTGGGGAGCTTCCTACGTCATACCTGGGACTTCCCTTATGTTCTAATTTGGTTCCTGACTCTTTCTGGTGGGGTTAGATTGATAAGATTAACTCTAAATTGTTTGGTTGCAAAGGGGCATTGCTAAGTCAAGTTGGGAAAGTGCAATTAATTAAATCTACCTTTCAAAATCTTCCGGTCTATGGTCTCAACCTATTTCATATGTTGTGGAAATTTGTGGACAAGATGAAAGGTATTCAAAATAATTTCCTTTGGTCTGGAGTTGAAGAAAAGAAAAGAATACATCTAGTCTCCTGGGATGATGTTTATAGGCCTAAAAAGCTGGGTGGTCTTGGCATTCATAAAATTAGAGAATTTAATATGGATTTACTTGCTAAGAAACTATGGAACCTAATTTTTGTTAATAAGGAGTGGGCTCGTGTTGATATTGGAAAGTATCTGAGAGGAGTGGATCATATAAGGGATCTTCTTTCTAGTGGATTCTCTCCACCATCTGGTTTTTCCCTTTGGAATTGTATGGTAAAGGCTAGAAAAATTATTTCTAAAGGTCTACAATGACAATTGGGGAATGTCAGGAAAATTCTCTTTTGGGATGATTGTTGGTTTGGCAATAGGCCACTCAAAGATGAGCCCTGGGCACTTCCTTTTATGGATATATGTATTCGAAGGTTTGGTAGATTTGTTGTTGATTATATGGATGGTTTGCAGTGGAAAATATTGTATGAGGTGGAACTTGGTTTGGAAGGTCTCTTTAAATATTTATCTTCTTCTCATATTCCTTCTTTCACCTAGGTGATAAGATTGTTTAGAAGTTTTCTTCTAATAGTAAATTTTATTTGTCTTTGGCCTTTGCTCTTCAAGTTTCTTTTGTTGGCCCTGTCCCCTTTGGGCTTCTCTTTGGTTTCCCAAGCTAATTCCTAAGGTGAATCTTTTTTTTTCTAGCTTCTTTGCCAAAATAAGGTCCTGACTATTGATAATCTTGTCAAAAGAGGTTTTATGCTTCCTAACAGATGTTTTCTTTGTGAAGAAGATGTAGAGGATTCCTATCATCTTTTGGTGGGGTGCAGGTTTATGAGGGAGATGTGGGATCATGTTTTTTCTCTCTAGAATATCTGCTGGGTGTTTCCTTCCTCGATTGGGGAAGTGTGGTCTCAATGGATGGGACCTTCCTCTAATCCTGATTTGTTATTTCTTTGGTCCCTCACTGTTCCTCACCTTGCTTGGGGTATTTTGCTAGAACATAACAATAGAATTTTCAGGGACTCTAATCTTCCCTCTATTAGTGTGGCCTTTAAGATTTGTGCAGCTATCAAGGAGAATTTTGTTTCTAAGGTTTCTTTTCAGAGTGGCCCCAAGATTGTGGTTATGTTGGGTGACATTGCTATTGCACATAATTGGAAGTTTCCTTGTGATATCTCTCTTCCTTTTAATAAAGGTAAAGCTTCTAGATATGATGTTGTTTGGAAGGCTCCCCCTGCTGGTTGGGTGAAAGTCAATTTTGATGGAGCTGCTAAAGGTAATCTAGGACCTGTTTGTTGTGGGGGGCATTGAGAAGTGCTAATTGTAGGTTTTTTTTTGTAGTGGTTCTCCCATTGGGAGCTCAGGAAAACCACTTTACGAAAGCATCAAAAGCCTATTAGGGGTTGAAGATTTTTCAATCTAAAGGTTTCAAGAAAGTTTGGTTAGAGGGAGATTCCTTAAATGTTATTAATAAATTGAAGAGGTCTACTCCTCCCTCTTGGACTATTGAATCCTTTAGCTTGGACACGATTGATATATCAAATTCATTTGATGAATTTTATATATCACATATTTTCAGAGAGGGTAATGGTCTTACAGATGTCTTCCCTAATATTGGTGTTAGTGTTCATAGGATTTGGGATGAGGATGATCCCTTTCCTATTGAGGCCCTTGCTTTTCTTAATAATGATCTCCATAAATGTTAAGGATGGCATCGACTTCATTATGACTTGTTTTCACATGTCCCTGTTCACATGGTAGATTATCCTTTGGAGTGATCTTGACTTGGATTGTGCTTGGTTTTCTAATAATTTGAATATCCTCCATATGGGGAGGCCTTTAAGGTTAATTATTCCTTTTTCCCACCTTGTCATTTTCACACACATTGTGGGTAATTCTTTGCCTTTGTTCTCGAGGCCTCTCATTTTATGAAAATTTCTCAAGCTTCTAGGTTTCGTTGTGTCTGTGATCATGCGTGGAGAAAGAAACAGGGATGAGCCATTTTCCTATAATACCTTGAAAACCAAGTCTAAAGTGTGGGAATGGCTATAGCTAGGTGGGATTATGCCATATATTAAGAGATTCCATAGGAATGATTCAAAGGTGATGGAGTTGTTTGTGAAGGGTTGGCATAATAGGGTCCTAAAATTGGGTGGAACAAAATTTAATATCAATGAAGAGCTTATTGCTAGTATCACGAGTCTATCTAATAAGGGCAAGAAAGTGTATAGAGACAAGAAGGAGTCCAATGCTATGCTATAGATATTCTTTAAAGATGATGAAGGCAAGAAGCTTGAGTGTGCTAAAAGTGGTGGCTACTATCGTAGTTCTATCAAGGCTCTTTGGGGAGATGTCACATAAGAACTAATGAGGTATATAAGCTTAGAAGGTCATTTCTTTATCATTTTTGGTTATCATTTTGTCCTTATGAATCACTTTAGACACAAGAAGAAAGTTTATTTTCCTTTCTATCTATTGGTGTCTTTGGAAAGTGGGATTAAGGATCACAAGCTTACCCCAAAAATCCTATGCTTCATGTTGGCTTAATTCTCCTCATATCGAATTATACCAAGTCTTATGTGGTTCCTATGCAACCTGAGAAGGTTCCTAAGGGAAAGAAAAATAAACTATATTTGGAGTATGAGACTGTGTCAGAGGAGGAACTTGAGAAGGTTCCTAAAGGGAAGAAGAAGAAAGTGGATTTGGAGTATGAGACTAAGTCAAAGGAGAATGTGGATTATGAACTTGAATCAGAGGCTTCTATGAAAGTCTACTCGAAGCTCCCTGCTCCTGGTAAGGGTGGTAAGAAAGGTAAATCTGCCCCTATTTCCACGGAATATGAAACTTGTAGTGAGGGGGTGGTTGTTGAAAAACCCTGTAAAATTGGGACGGGTGAACCCTCTACCCTCATGAAAGAAAAAAGTTTTTGCTGGGGAAAAGATAACTATGACCCCTATTTTTGGGTCTAAGAGAAAAAAGGGTTTGAAGGGTGGAAGTAGCAATAAGATGGATAAGTGGACCAATAGCCCTGATTAGGAGGATTCAATTGGTGTTGAGTCTCCTCCAAATGTTGTTGGTGGGCAGGATAACATGGAAATTCCTGAACAAGGGATGGAGATGCAGAATAGAGGGAGGACTGTTGCTGATGAAATTGTGAGCTCTCTTCACAAAATACAAATGTCGGTTGCTAGGGGTAAAGGGAAAGAGGTAATTGATAGTCAAAACTTGAACAATGTTTCCCAGGAGGTTGAAGCGTAGGCTATGGATGCATTCAATTTTAACTGGGAGGATTTGCCTAATGTTTTGGGTTTGGTGAAGGAGGGTACTATCTCCCTATTTAGGTTGTTCAAATGGGCTTTCCATGAGTTTAATATGACCAATGTGAAGGTTTGGGGGACTGTGAATAAAGCTAGGGATTCTTCAGAGTCCTCTTTACAGGCTCAAGTTAACCAACTTTTTGATGCTTTAAAGATTGTTGCTGATGAAATGCTTAAGTTGAAGCAAATTTTTGAACAAAGGATTGTGATCTTGGAAGAATAGATGGAAAAAGTTAACCTAAAGTTGGATAAGGTTGTAGAAGTGTCTAAATCTACTATGAGGAATGAAGCAAAGGGTCTTACTATCCTCAATGAGAAGGCTAGGAAGTGTATGGAGGAAGCTCTTGGTGATAAGGATGATGCTGGGAACATGTAGTGGATGGAGGAAGCTTTGATTGGTAAGGCTGCTATTGGGAATGTTGTTGGTTCACATGGTGTTTTGATTAAAGAGGTAAGTGAAATGGGGCCCTATACTCAGAACTGCAACAAAATTAAGCTGAAAATTGGATTACCTGCCAAAGAGATTTTTGAAGTAATGGATGTGCATCAAAAGATAATTGAAAGTGACATGGAGGCTGCTAATATTATGAAGAATCTATAGTTTCTATTTTTGCTCCTCCTTTTTTGGCAACTGTTTTGCTAATTTTTTTCTTCTTGTTGGCTATTTGTTGATCTGCGTGATTATCTTTTAAGACAACTATCTTTTTTGTAAAGGGTTTCGAGGCCCCTTGAAAACTTGCTTTACCTCTAATAAAAACTTAGTCTAAATGTTCTATAAATAATATTGATAACATCATTATTAATCCTTTACAAGTTCATCACATAAGGCAATGTTTAAAATATTATGTTTCAAAACATCAACCTTTACAAATGTGACACATATATTGTTTTATTAATAAACCATCAATGATTTTAAAGATTTACAAAATAAATAATAAAAATTCTATAATATACCAAACTTGATTCTTCTTTTTGGATCTAATTTGGGAGAGATAATTATATTATGGTGCTTTAACCACCAATTATGAAGCTTGTTAGGATTCCCTGTACTTCACCATGAAGGGTGAACCCATCCCTCGCACAAAGATGACAAAAAATAGAGCCATCTAGAATGTTGAGAATCTTGTGTAACTATGTTCTAATTAATACATACTTTATAACTTGCACATAAAGTTAGAACACATATGAATAATTTATGAAATAAAAAATTCAATTAATAATTTATTTTTTATGATACTTTGTTCAAATATTGTTATAGTTATCCTCTTATGCACTATAGTTTATTCCCATGACAATTATATTGCTAAACAAGTAACTAACTTCCATTAAATGAATAACTATTTATAACCCGTTTAATCATCCAAAACTATAATATTTATCCATAAATTGATTAAATACAATTATAGTATAATTTAAATATTTATAATAAATAAATATATCATTAGATGTTGCACTTGTATAATATAAACCATATGCATTTTAATTGTAGATCTATAACATAAGAGAATCTATAATTTTGATCAATGAAATCATACAAGGAACACACACATGGTATTCACATTATTTGCAAAGGTGAAAAGAAAAATATCTCTAGTGGTACATTTATCTACAATATTTACGATGACAAAACATTTCAAGTAATGTTGGAATACGTTAATGGTTTCCTTGGTATTTGATACTTTCATTTTTTTCCTTTTATCTTGTGTTAATTCTCTATGAGTATTCATCGACTATATTGTGTCATACAAATAATATTACCATTTTATGTTTTGAAATTTTATTTGAAGTCTTCTATGATTTAATTTTCACTAAAAAGTGTCTATTCCTAAATCTTTTAAGTCTTTTACTATTTAAACAATTCTAATGTCTAAAACCAAACTTGGGCATGCCTAAGCATACTAACTTCTATTTATCAAAACACTTCTCCAAACAATGGTGATCATAGATACGAAGCCTCCAATATAATAATTATTATGTATCAATATATTTTAGATGAGACTAGATAGTTTATTTTATGGATACTAGTTGCTATTAATGTTTTAAATGCAATGGTGCTAGAGCTATTTTCAAATAAAGTGAATAAAGAGATCATACCATCTTTATATGTTAAACCTTCTTTTTATATTTATTTTATAATTTGTAAAACATATTTCTCATAGTTTTGTGTCATTATATTGGATCTTGTATTTCCAATACCAAAAATGAGCAAACAAGGGATTGGCATAACACAAAATGACTAAATTTTTTAGATGCTTTTGATATCATTACATTTTTTAAGAAATTGTGTATATGCTACTTTAACAAAAACTATGTGATATATTTGGGATATTAAATTCTCATGGATAATTAAAACCAACATATCTATAATTTTTAGTGGTTCAACATCTTTTATTTATGTGTCCTACCTATTCCTACTAATTTTCAATTCATAAGCTCTTCAGTTTTAAAAAAATGGCCTGCAGCTATGGGAGTTTAAGCTTGATAATTTTATCTTAGATTTCATATGGGTTGCCTCTCCTCAAATTTTATTTAAAACATTAATTTTTTAATGAAAACAAGATTTAGAAAGAAAAAATCACACCTTAGACATAGTAGTTGTGACCTAATGTAACTAAGGAAATTTTCAATAAAAATATTGTAATGAAATAACTTGCACCAAAGAGGAATATAATATGAAATATGCTATAAATACTTGATTATAACTGGAATAACCAGACACTTCAAGGAGGAAAACCTCCAAATATCTCCAATGAGAACACAATTCACAATATGTTGATAATAAACTTACCTCTAGCTCCTACACATACCTAGTTATTCCCTTGTTACCACCCATGTCAACTTAGACACTTAAATATATCACCTAATGTAACATACTCAACTTTCTAAATAGTAAATACTTTATGAATTACTATAGAAGTAAATGATCACATGCTAAAAATAGGATAGTAAAAAATAAAATTCATATATCATTTTTCAAAAATGTACAATAATTAAATGGAAACTATGATCATTTGAAATTGAATTATAAACTTTTTCTTTCACATTACATTGATAAAAATTGCATTTCAAATCAACAAGTTTACAATAACCAAAAAGTGTTATAAAGTCAAGTCTTCCATATGTGGAAATTTGTATCTATCTCACAAGTCTCGGTGAAGTCGTCTACAAGAGGGAGAGCATCACCCGAGTGCTTTACCTCCAACCACAGATCGATGGTCCCATGCACACCTTCCACCTACAAGTGGCCCTACCCTTCACAAAGAGTATAGACAAAGGAACCAACAAATATATGTCATTTGAGTCCTAGTGTTGTGTCCTAAATAACCAATCAACCATACAAATTTAGACAACTTCTAACTAAGCATGACCCATCTAACTATATTATGCAATTTGGAACACTATGAACCAACTAATACAAGCAACGACTTTTATATTACTTTGGCCAAAGTTTTAAAATAAAACAAACACTTCCATAGGAAATGTAGTCATGAGCTCACACACCTCTAACTCTACTTGGAAACGACCTTGTTACCTAAAGTTTAACACATGGTTGAATTGTTTGATTGTTTGTTTACCTTATCATAGAAAATTATGATCAAAACTTATAACTCTCTATGATTGATAAACGACTAAGGTCATGGAAACATTTTCCTAACAATGAACATCTGCATTGCATACTCGTAATATCTTAGACCTTGGCTATTGCCACTTGTTCATTAGTTCTACATTCATTTCCAAGAGTGAAATACTCTCCTATTTTCATGCACAATACTTTTTAATTTTTTTTTACAAGTTATGGTATTCTCAAGTAATGACTTTGACTCGAGACACCATATCCTTCTCATGAGTTATTTTCAAATTGAAATCTAAGTGAAAAAATAAATTATTCACTAAAAAAAAATAACTTCTTAAATAATTCTGATTTCTTTATGTTTTCCTCTTAGTTCTTCACTCAAAAACATATTTAATAATGTTGGTAAATGTACATAATATATTTCCAAACTCTTTTACAAGAATAAGCACATATTCAAAACATGTAAAATCTTTCAACAACTTTGAATATAAATCTGATTTGTATTAGGCAACATATCAAAATAAGCTTCAAGCTTATCATACAAATTTATAGATCTATAATACAAAATATTCTTTGCACACTCTATATATATACATATATATACCTCCATCTATAATATAAACTGTAAATTTATTTTCTTGAGTAAAATAGAATAATTTATTCAACTTATCATAGCAGGGTAACATATCTCTTCTCTACTCTCGTACATAGTTCTATAAGAGAAATTAAATAATTTCATGTACAAGTCTATAAAAATCAAACTACACATTCACTATTTAAACATATATATTTTAATATATTTAAATAGTCTTCTATCTTTTCAAATATGAAATTCCAATTTATAATATCAAAATTTAAAGAGAAAAATAGAGTATAAAAGCATTCCTAAACTATTATTTTACTTCTACAACTCTAAGTTCTAAATGCTTAGCTCCTCCATGTATCCATAGTTGACTACTATTGAAAAATTTGTTCTTCTTTATTATTATTCCATAGTACAAAACATAGCTAATTACCAAATGTAAATCCAAGACAAAGTCCTCATGAACTACCTACAACAAAACTTATAACTTCACCCTCTACTCAAATGTCCCATGGCTCCTTCGTCTCTCTTCTCATGTTCAAGAGAAAATAAATAATAATAATCAACAAAACTCTGCTCTAAAGCCCACAACCCATACTTCTTAATTGCTTCTAAAAATAGCATAACTAATACTTTATTAGCACGCCTCCCTTATGCCTCATCATAGGAATTGATAGCATTATTCTAAGGCAATAATATAACATGTGTTAGAGGCTTTAGCCTCACATGGAAGTTGAAACATGCATTTATTGACATGTCTGATTGTCTCAAAAAGCCATGACTCCTTCAACAACCCGTTGGGATTTATGCTAACATAATATCATGTATATATATATATGATCGATAAGGAGGGATTATTTAAACTGGTCTGGCACATGGACGTCACAGGGGGACCTCCTCCCCATCAACATATTCCACTTAAACCCACTAATTCAACTTTATTCAACTAATAAGTCACAATGGAAGTCCAAGAGCCACCACTTGGAAATCTAACCTAAGATGTCTCTTTAGGGATTTGAACATGGATCTCCATCTTGAGAACCCTATGGACTTTCCATTTAAGCACAACCTCATTGACATATATATTATATATATTATTAATTATATATCTATTCATATTCTGTATATATATTATAGACATTGAAAAATGTCTTGGTTTACGAGCGTCATTTTTCCATCATCTTGATCTTCTTTTCGGTGTCATTAAACATTTTTTATTGTTTAATTTCTTGATCACATTCCTCTATTAATTAAATAATTTTAATTATTTAATTAATTCATTTCTTTATTCCCCTATGATCAATTAAATAAATTATCTTTTTAATTGTGTCACTAACATTTTCTCTCTCTCTCTCTCTCTCTCTCTCTCTACGATTAAATGAATTATTATTTATTTAATTATTAATTCTACATCATTCATCTATAGTTAAATAATTATTTATCTATTCACTAGTCTTCTTCATTTCTTCTATGGTTAAATAATTATTGAAATTATTTAACTATCCTTTGTCACTCTCTCACTACTAAATAATTAATGTAAATTAATTATTTAATCCTCCTTTTCTATCTCCTCTAATTTAATTAAATTGATTACATAATCATTTTAATTAAATGTCCCATTTTCTTCTTCTTCCACAAATAAATAATTTATTCCCAACTTGGTCAAAGATTCCCTTTTCATGAATTAAATAAATTTATTTAATTTCTCCATTATCTCCCTCCACTATCTCATTTTCGAATATCAACCATTGATTGTCTCTGGTCTCTTCTCGATCTTGACCATCCATTTCATAGCCATCCCTAGCCCACTACTCTGTGGTGCATGTATCCTCAACCGTCGATCTAAGAATCTTTTTAGAAGCTTGATATCGTCCATCCATTCAAATGGATTTCTATAAAAGAATGTCTTTTCCTCCATTTTTGATTTAACAACCACATATCTCCAATATTCATACTTATTGTTTGTAGGTACTTTCATACACATACAAAAAACTAAGGGCAACTTGCAAAGGTTGTTTGAGGAGAGGCAAAGGAAGTGATTCAACTTCAAACATGGGGAGTTTTCTATTTCATTGCTTTCATTTTACCCCTTTTTCTTGATTTTTTTCTCTTGTTTTGATTGGGATTTTAGCTTAGATTAGTTCTGTGGTTGTCACTTCAATATTTTCTATTCAGTTTACTATCTTACATTGGTGAACTTGACATGGAATGGAAAAAATTTGCAAAAAAAACATGTGTCTTGTTTTTTGTTTTTGCTATGTAATAGGTTGTGAACTGTAATTGTGAAGCACAACGACACAATTGAAGGTGGGATCTTGAAATTTGAAAAAATGATGCAATTGTGATGGGTAGTGACACAACTGAAGGCACGATTTCAAATTGAAATAATGACACAACTAAAAGCTCTAGATCTGCATTTGAAACAACAAAATCGATCTAGTGTGATATGCATTTGTTGTATGGTGAACCACAATTGCTATTTCCTTAGCCGCGTTACAGAGCCAAAACTATGATCTCGAATGATGTAACTACTTGTTTAGGTATAAATTTTCCATTTTCCATTTTGTTTGAGTTTTCCCTTTTGGGTTTTCTTTAGGATATTATTTTTTGGTTTGCTAGTTCTTAGTTTTCAGCATGTGGTGTTGGTCTTGAGGAGTTAAAGTTGTTTCTTTGGAAACAATCGATCTTACCATCATTTGCTTTAAAGTTAATCAATTTTGTTTTGCTTGCCTACAACCAAAAAATTGCATTACATTCATAAGGGTTAAAATGAACATGCATAATCACTCATAAGGGATAGAATGAACAAAAAAATGCACTTTTACTCATGAGGTTTAAAATTAACTTGCATCACACACCATCAATTTAAAAAGTACTCAAATTCTTGCTTGACACCATAAGTGGGATTAAAATTAACTAGTGCTTGCATTGTCTTGTGGTTTGCATCTTGCTTTTGGATGCACATGATCTTCTCTCATGCCATTAGGCAATCTTGAGAATCAAAAGCATCCTTTGGTATTTTAAATAGCCACCCACACATTTGGTTTTGGGATTTTTAAAGTGAACCCCATGCAAGTGTGATAAAAGGTGTTATGTATGCTCTCTCCTTATGATTCATGCAATCCTAGAGATAAAAAAATCATACTTGTCTCACTTTTGTTTACCTTCAGAGGGGCCTACTTAAGAGACACATCCGTATGGAGAACTTGAAGGTGAATCTAACTAGTTTTTCCCTTGGGCCAGTATATAAATGGATAAGACTAAACTATCAATTCCTCATGGTATGTAGTCCTTAGCCATATATTGTCATTCAGAATGAGGTACTATTGTAAAATGTATAAGAGCCCCTAGTAGGAGTGATTAAATCCTTAAGTGGCTACTTGGATGCTGGCAAGGTGCCATGTCCTTGAGCAACGACTAAAAACCAATTGTTGTAGAGGCCAAAAAACCCTTTTACTTGCTGGTGCAAGAGGTCAAACCTCTGAAGCTGCCCTACATTCCACTATTCATTGTAGAGACAAGAAATCCCTCAAGATTTTTGGATCTTTGAGGGTAAGAGATTTTGGTGTTCTCGTGCCATGTAAGGGGGAGCCAGTGTCACCAAGATCTCTAACTGTCCACTTTTTCTAAGTGTTTGGAGCAATCCAAGTAGGGACTTAGCAAGTAGTATCTATTTCCAGCCTAGGTTGTGTATTGTCTATAAGTGTCTTTATACACATACACATTTTCAAACTCAAATCAGACCAAACAAGTGTTTGCTGACTGTTTTATGTGTTTTCCAAAGTCCATTTCACAAAATCACATCAAAACTAGTCAAAAACCAATAAAAAACTAGTCCAAATTATCAATTTGTAAAACAAACTCTTTGTTCACCGCAACTGCTTGAAATAGGCTCGTAACTATATTTTGAACCACAACTATTAACCAGAAAACCACAATTGATACCCTGCACCACATTTTCCAGAAATAGGCCTACAATTGCTATTGTGCTTCACAACTGCTCACCATAAACCCACATATGCAAATGATGAATTGCTAGAAATAGAGCCACAACTGTCTGATCACCAGAATCTCAAAAAATACTTGTCCAAACCTGATCCAATTCATCTTAATAGTGAAATTTTCATTTGAACCTCAGAATTGCAAAGTTTTACTAGTCCATTCCATCATCCTAATTTAGGTTTGCATAGAACTTTAGGTCATCTTTGCCTTGCATAAATTAATCCTAGGTTTTAGGTTACACATACCTTCTAAGATTTCAGACATAGGAAGTTTATCAAGCCTTTGGACAGTCCATGGCTACTTACCCAGCTTGTCATTGACCTTCATCTCTTAATTTATCAACCTTTGTCATTGTCATCTTGGTCAAAAATTGAGTCTCAAACTTGTGTCTTAGTTTAGACTCACCTTGTCAAATCCATCAATATTGGTCATCACAAAGGTCAATGATAATTTGGTTAGTTATCTTGGACCTACAATAGCTTTGTTATCATTATTTTTCTTAAATATTAAGGTCCATATCCTTAGTGTCCTTTTGCTAGTATCATTTAACTTCATACCATATCCTTTGATCATAACATCATTATCATCGCCTCAATCCTTATACTTGAACTTAGATTGCATTATCTTACATCCTTATATATCCCAAAAACCACAAAAACATAACTTAACCTCATCTTATATTTAGTTGCATCATTACCTTTGGTCATTAATTTAGCATTACCTAGCCTCCATATAATTATCTTTGATCATTTATACCATTTGACATCCATTGGTTTCATTTAGCTTCATACTTTGGTCTTAAGGTCATTACCCTTGCATGGTCACCTTGCATCATTATATATCCCAAAAATCACAAAAAACATAGTTTAGTTTCATATCATCTTGCATTATCATCTCCTTCCAACTTGCAAGTCTCACATGGTTGAAACAATATCACAAACTAAAATAAAGGATATGGATTTCTCAAGTGACCTCTTTTATAGTCCACATCATGACACAACCTTTTGATCAAATTCAAATCAATCTACACCACAAAGAGATCCAACCAACACATTCAACAATCTAAACTTAGATGAATTAAACAATAAATTGACTCTCAAAGAGATTGAAAGAGCGTACTAGGATCCAAGGATTCTACACATTGTTGATGAGCTCATTAATACCGATCTTAATTGATAATTTTATGCACTAGCCGAAAAGGGTGCTAAACTTCCTCAAGGCTTTGATTTCTCCACAATTGTGGAAGGAGCTACTCAAAACCCATTTGCATTAGGGATGCCATCTTCACAAAAAATGTATACTATATTACCACTTGGGACAACAACACACATGGCCAAAACTATGAGACACATTCCTAATATCTCCAAACTTGGAAATAAGAGAAATCATGCCACAACACAAGGACAAAATTTTATCTTTGGTAGCTCATTGGCTTCATCAAGTTCCATGGGTAGGACTTTTACAAATCCTTTATTTCAAAACATGAACCAAGGCCCCACATCTCAAGGTCCCACATTTATATTTCAACACACAAACCAAGGTCCTACATCTCAAGGTCCCACGCCTACACTTCAAAACAGGAATCAAGGTCCCAAATTTTAATTTCAAAGCATTCCCTCATCGAATCAAAATCAACCAAACAAATCTAGGATAATTCATATTGTCTCATGAAGAGTTCCAAACCAAAATACCAACCAAGGACCTACATTTCCAAACACAACCAAGGACCTACATTTTCAAACACAAATCAAGGGCCTACCCCATCACTCCAAAATTTCAATCAAGGGCCTACATTTTCAAACACCAATCAAGGACCTACACCATCTTTCCAAAACACAAATCAAGGTCCAACCGTTCAAATCCCAAGTACAAATCAAGGGCCCACATCACAACTTCAAAACACCTTTGGGACAAATCTAAAAGCCAATTTCAATCCAAACCAAAATAACACCAATGTGACATTTCAACATCAATATCAACAAGGTAACCAAGGTCCCATGTCACAAAATGTTAATCCAAATACAAATCCAACATATGGCCTCAACACTAATGCCATGATGCAAAATAAAACCAACACAACACCATCTCTTGCAGACACCTTGATGCAACATATACAAGCCATCTGAAAACAAATGATAGAAATGCAACTGGGGACCACCAAGAAAAAATATTCCATTGAGGAATTGTGCCCTTATCCATTCGACATAAATCTATACATGCTTCCCTTTCCCCTTCACTTCACAACACCAAGTTTACTCAAATATAAAGGGAAAGGAGATCCAATGGAACACATACGGGAATTTAATATAGAATTTATGGAAATCACATATGATCCTACCTATTTGATGAGATTATTCCCATAAAGTCTCATAGTGTCGACCTTAATTGGTTCGCACACCTTCCTCTAGGGATTAGAACATGGGGTGATTTGGCTGATAAATTCATTAATCACTTTTCCTTTAACATTGAAAGTGATGTGACCCACGCAAAAATATGCACCACTAAACAAGAAGGGGACTCACCTTATTTTACCAAAGATGGCAAAATATGGCCAACAAGTGTCCTTGCCACATCCCAGAGAAGCAACTAGTCCCCATGTTTCTAGAAAACCTTAACACAAAATTGGTGAGTGGTCTTCAAATCCAATGTTACACAACCTTTGAGGATATCATTGAGAAAGTTGTCCTTATTGAAAAGGATCTTATCATAAAAGGACTAATCAAAGTGCACAAAGAAACCCCAAAGGCAAACAATGACAGACAAATTTTGGTCTCGAAACAAAAATGTCACTAACGATAGAGTTGTTGATACTAAAGTGATAAAAAAAGGTCCTACCATTCACCTCAAAGGTCCATCCACATCAAACACATCAAATATATCAAATTCCCAAACAAAAGGTCAAGATCAAACATTGAATGCAATCCAAAATAAACAACAACATAGAGGCCCTCCACATGCTAAGAGAACCTACACCCCATTGGGTGAACCCATTGAATCAGTTCTAAAGATGCTCTTACAATCCAATGTCATCTAGTTTCTAGACATCAATAACTATGAACCCTCATTGATCAAACTTGACTAGTGGAAATAAAATGAATATTGCGAATATCATTGTGAAAAAGGACATAAGACATCTTCATGTTGGACACTCAAAAATTTCATTCAAGACCTCATCAAACAAGGAATAATTTTAGTAGAAAATTCACAAGGCAAGACAAATGCTGATCATACCATATTTAAAACTCCCTTGCAAGATCATGAAAAAGGAAAAGCCTCCAATTTAGGAAATAACAAAAATTCCAATTATACCTATGTCACACATGATTACAACACTATTATCCACCACATACGATCCTTTGATGATCATGTTACCACCATTACCATAAATAAGAAAAGTTTAGAGTGTGATGTCACCACTCACAGAGCCAAGGTAACTCTATCGGGGATTCATTCCAATCCGTAATCGAAAAGAGAGTACAATATCCTAGAGTAGCTAGGGAAGAATTCCATACAAATTTCTATTCTATAACTCCTCCACATATCCCCTCAACACAGAGCTATCCTTGATAAATCCTTGCAAGAAGCATTCGTACCCGCTAAACTAAATTTCAATGAATTTTAGGCCATGGTTGGATACCTAGCTATGCCATATCATGTCACCTTCTTTGAACAAGAATTTTCCACATAAAAGTCTGATCATAATGATCCCCTACACCTGGAAGTCTACGCAAATAAACATAAGATCAAATGAGTCTTGGTAGATGGCGGAGTAGGTATGAACATTTTCTCTCTAAAATTGGTTAAAGCATTGGGATACTTTGAGAATTGTATAGATGAAACTAATAAAATTATGATCAAAGCCTATGATGATGTTGAACGCTTGTCTGAAGGAGTAATTTTGCTTCCTGTAAAAGTTTGTGTAGCTATGCAAAACACAACATTTCATATCTTGGATCTAGATTTACACTACAAAATTCTCCTTGGCCACTCATGGATTCATGCCATGAAGGCCATACCATCCACATACCACCAATGCCTCAATTTTCCACATAATGACACTAAAATTACTATTACTAGTGATCCTAATCCCTTTTAGTATTGTACAAACATGAGAGGAACTACTGAGCATCAAGTTCCCATAAATCAAGAGGCCTCACCTTCCACTTTATCCTACTACATTGATCCATTTGACCTTGTTAAATCATCCACTCCATTCACCACACCATCAAACCCCAAGGTCCAAGTCCATGATATGGGATGTGGAGAATACCATATGGATACTTTATAAGAAAAATACAATGCTAATGCTACTGAGGAGGTTAAAACTTCCAACAATTATGCCAAGACAGCTGTATAAGGAACATAAAAAGATGGTCATGCTTGGGTTGAAATTTTTTGGGATCCTGATGATACATCTACCTTTGCCCTATCTATTTCCACCCAATCCTTTTATGTCCATGATAACCCTATGTTTGACTAGGATAGCTATGATAACCCACTCCTTGATCATGACCCCGCTAGGGATCTCTAATCATAATATTTCCATCCCACCTACCTTGGGCTAGGATATGCATTTTCTACTATCACCTCTACCAAGCCATCTTTCCAAGTTGTTAAGGATGTACAAGCCTCCTTTTACGTTAATAGTACCAAAAAATATAGTCCCAAAGACTCCATTAATGGCATGACCACTCCTTGTCATACATCAAACATTCTTGTCACTCCATCCATTTCACCCATCTCACTCACATCCATCTGCATCGTAGACATGGATCAAAAAGTCATATCTCAAGAAAAGAACAATGATAAAGCTCAAGAAGTAAAGGTGAAGGTGCCTTTTACAAATAAAGATACAAAATCCAAAGAAAGAATACAAAGAAAGAAAGATCAAGAAAAGTCCTTTAGCCAAATTCAAAAGCTATTGGAAAAGTCAAAGATACAAATAAAAGTCAAGACTGAAAGAAAGAAAAAAATATGCCTCTTCATCAAAACTAACTGGGGGCATCTATCAAAAGAATGAAAGTATGAAAGAATTGATCTCCAACTATGCCTCTCTATCAAAAATAATTGGGGGCATCTATCAAAATAGAATGAAAAAAAAAGAGCCTGTTGATCCAACATCTCCATCATTAGTTTTACTCATTCCATATGTCCCATTCCATCCATCCATACTCACACATCTTCCATATCTTTCCACTTACATTGGTGATGTCTTTCAATGTGCCTTTGACGATGATCCTTTCACATACTCTAGCTCATTGTTCACCCGAAATCCTTTTCATCTCAAGCCTGATGGCCTACGTAGTATGCACATTAGGGATCATAACATAGCCTCTTTCATTTTCCACATCTATCATCCTTCATATTTTCCACTTGCAATCCTCTTCTAGATCAGGTCCTTTCATCCAACATAGTCATCCAAATAGGATCAAGGCGTTGTATGGTAGGCTAGGGATTTTGCACATATCAATTATACACCTAAATTTTAGAGTATCCCATCAAAAATTCAAAAAATACAAAACAAAATTCAAAAAAATAGTCACCCTAATGAAAACCTAGCAAATAGGCATATTGGTGACAACAAAAAATCAAAAAAATGGAAAAAATAAAAGAAACCTTCGAAGGAGCTTTAGTGGCCCATGAAATCATTCATTCAGTAACTAAACATCAAAAAGAAGCCATGATTGTCAAATTGGACATGATGAAAGAATACGACAATGTAAAGTGGGAATTCCTCCATCAAGTCCTCATCAAATTTGGTTTTAGTCCTAGCTGGTGCAAATGGATTCGTTCTTGCTTGTCAGGTGCCAAACTTTCGATTTTAATTAATGGCATCCCTTCTAGTTTATTCTCCTCTTTTCAAGGGGTTAGATAGGGAGACCCCCTCTCCCCCTTCTTATTTATCATAATGGCAGAGGCTTTGAGTAGGTTGATTTCAGCTCATCATTCTTCTGGGTTATGGCAGGGCATTTCCATTCCTCAGTCACATTTTGCTGTCACTCACATATTATTTGTAGATGACACTTTATTATTTGGGGTGCCATCTATGAAAGAAGTGAAAACTATCAAGATAACTTTGGATTTGTATTGTTTAGTGTCTGGTCAAAAGATAAGTGCCCCTAAATTGAAAGTCTTCTTCTTGAATTGTACCCCTCATTTATCAAACAAACTATCAGGTGTATTGGGCTTCAAACAAGATTCTCTCCCTTGTAAATATTTGGGTATTCCTCTTTTTGTAGGTTGTAATAAAAGAGGCTTTTGGTTTGATATCATTTCTTCAATTAAAAACAAAATAACATCCTAGAAAAACACATGGTTGTCGCTGGCTGGTAGGATCCTGCTAATTTGAGTGGTCTTGGCAACAATTCCCAACTACATTATGCCTGTTCTTCCTATGCCTAAGAAGGTACTTGCTGATATTGAGTCTATTTTGAATTTTTTTTTATGGAAAGGAAATAAGAACCCACAAAACAAAATTCACTTACTTGCTTGGGATAAAGTCTGCACTTCTAAATGCTCTGGAGGGGCTGGTATCCAAAATATAAACATGAGAAACAAAGCACTCGGGGCTAAGATTCTGTGGAAATTATACTCAAATAGTAACTTTCTGTGGGCAACCATCATGAAAACCAAATACTTGGATTCAAATGAAATAGAAAGAATTTTTACTATCTTGGATCCTTCAAAAGGATCTCAAATGTGGAACTTCATGTTATCTTCTAGACAAATTTTTCTCCCAAATTTATCTTGGCTAATTCATGATGGGAGCAAGGCTAGTTTTTGGGACGAATCATGGATTGGATATCCCCCTTTGTCTGATATTGCTGGGTTAGAGGATATCAAAAGGGTTCTCAAACTAGATTGGGGCTCAAAAGTTAAGGATTACTTTATTTTGTCTTCTGAAGGAGGGATTCATAGAGCAATTTGGAAAAAATGTATTAGTTGTTACAACACCTTTATGTCAAAAACAATTGCTATATTCATAATTAAATAAGAGAGAGATTCATTGTAAGAATGCAAAAGAAAAACTCATCTGGCTACCTTCAAAATCAGGACACTACTCAGTCAAGCAAGGCTACAAAGTTCTTGATCATTGGGAAGTTTCCTCTCCTTCAAGAAGATACTCCTTTTGCTGGGTTGGTGAAGGACTACAAAAAGCAGGCACTTTTGCATGGTTTGCCTTTAGAGGCAAAATCTTGACAAGTGAAAGAATAACTTCTCTAGGACTCGCTCAGCCATTCAACTGTGTACTTTGCAATGAGACTAATGAGACAATAGATCATTTGCTTCTAAACTATCCTTTTTCTTCTTTATGCTGGAAATGAATTCTATCAAAATTAAATTGGGCAAAACCTCTCTATTTTGAAATCAAATCAGTCTTTGACTCTTGGACCGCTTTGTATTCAGATTCTTTTTTCTCATGTATTTGGTCTATTGCCCCTGTCATTCTAATATGGAACATTTGGTGTGAAAGGAATAAGAGAATTTTCAGAAAGGAAAGAAATGAATTCAAAGCAGTTCTCTTAAATATTGAATCTTCAATTTCAGAGGTAGTCATGGCACAAGTATCAAAGCATAAGAAATTGAATTCAACTTTCTCTTCATGGGATAGTGCTTTATTGGTAGAATGGAAATCCTTGTCTCTTCCATTCAAAGGCAACCTACTGGTAAACTCTTGCAAGCCAATAAACAAGAAATAAATTAGGTGGAAAGCTCCGGTCATGAACTTTTGCAAGCTGAATTTTGACGGTGCATCAAAAGGAAACCCAGGGATCTCTAGAATTGGTTATGTCATTAGGAATCATCATGGATTAGTTATTAAAGGTGGGATGGACAGAATTGCAAATAGCACCAACAATGTGGTAGAAGCTCAGGCCCTACTTTATGGTGTTAGGCTTGCAATGTCCTTAGATTTGAAAAAATTAATCATAGAAGGGGATTCTATGAACACGATTTTGGCTTTAAGAAATCCAAAAGATAGGAATTGGAAAATTAATTACATATTGCAAGAAGTTAAATCTATTCTCTCACAAACAGAGGAGAAAAAACTCTCTCAAACCATGATTTCGAACTTGATCCTGAACTTCACGCAAAATTTTTGAGAGACACAAAAGCGTCCAAAAGAAGATAGTTTTTTTGTGCTTTCTTCCTAATATTTTTTCTCTTCTTTGTGCAGCTTGATTCACTCTTAGCTTAGCTCTACTTGGAAAATGAATTATTGGCAGCCATTCTCCAATCAAAAATTAAATGATCTTCATTTAATTTGGCAATGCATGAAGTGTCTATACCGATTTTTTAGCAACTATTTGGGTTTGCAATTCTTTCTTACTTGCACTCGACATCCGCTGTAATTTGCTCGAAGGTGGTACAAGCTCTTAGAGAAGTGCTTGGAGAAAGTTTTTTGTTGGAAAAAATGGTTACTTGGGAAGAGCTAAATGCACAATCAGCATGCGACAACTTTTTTTGTTGGCAAATAGTGGATAGGCGGGTTGAGGAAGTTCGAGAAGATATGGTGGATGTAATAGTAATGATGGCAGTTTGATAATATCTTGCCACATATCCACATGCCATTAGATCTTCTCTTGCTTCTCTTTCAATGGACTAGCTGGACTAGGCTCTGGAGTATTTCTCCGTTGAGCTAGATGAGAACCTCCAATTCAAGATCAAATGGAGAGCTTGAGCTCTCTTCGTGATCCTCTCCCATGAACATGTTGAACTTGTTCTAGTTGAGGATGTTGCTTCTGTAGTACCTTTGATAGTCGAGGATGTTGTTTTTGCAAATGGAAATAATTTAATTCAATTTCCCATCTTGCAAAATCTAAATGTTACTATTCCTGCATTGGCTGATCTTGACTTTGAAGCTTCTGATGGTGCTTCTCCAGTCGACCAAATGGAAGAATAACAACGAAATGTTGCTGAATTTTTGCTCTCAAAGGGTGTCTCTAATTTCCCATCCCATCCATCGTCTCTTTTTGCTATTAGTAAATTGTTTTGATGAATCAAGTTTCATGGTATTAGCTGCCCTCTGGTCAATGTTGCAACCGGCTATCCAAGAGCCATTTTTTGACATGATTAGGAGTTTTTGTAAATCTAGAAAAACAAGTTTATTCTGGCAATGCAAGTGCCATATCACAATGTATTTCAATGTTTGCAATCTGGCTATGCAAGAGCCCTTTTTGTAGTTAAAAATCTATTATGTATACCTCTATATTTTATAATATATTATATGAGCCTTGTGCTCCTTGCCTTAAAAAATAAAATAAAAATAGTAAAGATAAATAATTTGTCCAAAAGTGAAATCACTTCGGTGGTGCTTAGGATAAGTACCATGATGAAAACCTTGCAAACAGGCACCATGCATAGTCAGTCTATGCTTCTCCATCTACTATCATTCTACCTTATTTTCCATCATTTTCTCGTTCATTCACACATATCATCCATCCATAATAAAGCTTGGTCATCTTTCTCATGGCCTGAGAATCATTGACATTTAGTTCCTTCGCTTTCATGACCATCCTTTACATCCATCGATCCCCTCACACATAATAAGTTGGTCCTATACTTGACTAGGGGAAATTCCTTGACTTACATCTTCATAGGATCTTACATATGGTATTAGTCTTCTAAAACATCAAAATCTAAAAAAATCATAAAATCATCAAAATCCAAAAAAAATCATAAAACATCAAAATCCAAAAAAATCATAAAATCATCAAAATCCAAAAAAAATCATAAAACATCAAAATCCAAAAGAATCATAAAATCATTAAAATCCAAAAAAATCATAAAACTTCCAAAATCCAAAAAAAATCAGAAAATCATTAAAATCCATCAAAATCCAAAAAAATTAGGAAACATCAAAATCCAAATAAATCATAAAACCTCAAAACTTCCAAAAATAGAGTAAAATTCAAAGTCAGTTTGTGTCAGTTTAGTCGAACTACATTGTCTCTATGCATTTTCTATGTAGGCAAGGCCATCACTCGATGGGCCCCTGACATTAAGTCCGTCCTTTTGGTTTTCATCGAATAAAGGTCAAATCATGATTTGGTGATTCATCAAATAAAGAAAGGTCAAGTCATGTCAAACTACAAGGTCTCTGCATGTATAACATAGGCTTGAGGCCATGAATCAATGAGCCCCCAAGGCCCTAGGTCAGTCCTTTAGGGTTTGTCAATTTTGGTCGTGTTCTTTGTCCTCAAGCAATCATTATTCAAACCAAATCCTGAATCAATAGACAAACATATCTAGCAAGTCTTTAATCTTCAATCAATCAATTGCCTAATTATCATCACTGGTCATTTCTCTTATGTCAGAATGGGGCATTATGTCATTTTTCTCATTCGATCTTCTCACTTATCTTCTATTAGGATGCATCCTTCTTGAGATTAGACATTGTCATTGGTCAACCTTGTCATTCGCCTTAAATAGGATATGTCTTTCTTGAAACTAGGCGTTCATCAAACTGGTCAATTAGTCATCTTTATCAGATGTGTTATTTTCCTTAAACAAGATATGTCTTTCTTGAAACCAGGCATCATCACATTAGTCAATCATATCAATTAAACCTTATCAAATCAACTCAAGTTTGTCACTTGGTCAAGCAATTTTGTCATCTTGGTCAATTACTCTTGCCTTAAAATAGGACAAGTCTTTCCTGAAACCAAGCAAAATCAATCAAATCAATTAAACAACCTTGTTAGCCTATCAATCAACTTTGATCAAACAATCAATCAATTGGTCAACTCGGTCATTTTCTTGAAACCAAGCATCACCATATCAATGAATCTTGTCAATCCTCTCGATAAACATTATCTCTCTGGAAAACACTTTAACTGTCTAAATTTGTCTTTTCTTTTGGCTTGTCTTTTATCATGTCACTAGCTACCTTGAAGATGTCCTTTCAAGGATTTAGAGGGGTGATGATGGATCATGATCTCTTTTCTTTGCTTGTTGTCTGCAATTTTTCTTTGCAAAAATACTGGGACAATTGAGTCCTTACTATGAGTCGGGGCATTCCTTGTCTTTTGGCATTGTCTTTTGACTACTGGTCTCTCACAAATGATCACCTTGCACACCTTGGTCTATGTCATTCCATGGTGTTTTTGCTCCATTTATGAAAGTTTTGATGCCTGATGATGATAAACATAAAAGCATGAATGTTCATCCTTTATCATTTCCCACTTGGGTTCACACTTTATTTTCCATTTCTCCATGCTAACATCCATATCTTCCATGCTAACATTTCTTCTATCCACATCTTTACAGTGTCTTGTGACACACAAAAATACCCTACATACATGATCACATTAGGAAGCATTATAGAAAGCATTATCATTGTAGACATCATCATGATAAGCCACATATATTGCATGAGAAAATACAAAAGCATAGAATACATCCATACATCATTATCATTTCATAGCATCATAATATATTAAGCATATCATTGCATTTTATATTATAATCCTAGTCTACTTCCATTTATTAGATTTCATATACATTGCATCAACATTGCATAATCATAATCATATCATACATCATATTTTGCATTCACATTAAATATTTCTAATCGCATGCATAAACCATAGACATCATATTACATAACATTAATTGCATTCACAATATCACATCACATCATAAAATTAGGTTATGTTTACTAAATTAATATATCACATCATTTCATAATAATATAAGATGCATACACAACATTATAAATGCATAATCATACATCATATCAAACCATTGCATGATTATATAAAATGCATAAATAAACATCATAAAAACATGGGAATCCATTACATAATCATAACCATGAAGCATAATCACATAAGACTGCATATCATAATTCACCACCAAAAATAATATCATATATCACTCAAAATATGTCATAATACAATGTCAAGATGAATGAAATGGAGCTCGTAGGCTCGGTGATCAAAATACAATGTCATAATACATAATGTCAAAAATGTGTCCTAGCCAAAATTTCCCTACTCTCCCGAACTTGATGGATTCCTACCCTCTCGCCGTGGTGAGCCTAGAGACATGTGCTCTGATGTTGATGGCCTCTCATATGGGGTGGACCATCTCGGGCCTAATGCCTCACCACTCTATGATCTGTTGTGTGAATGTTGGCTATGGGATTTTCTCTATGACTTGCCTTGAGATCGAATATGAAAATCTGAGAAGCTTGACTCTATCCTCTCTAGTGGCACTACTCTCTCATATAGATCCCTATAATACTATAATCTCATGCTAGATCTGGCCAACTCTCATGGCACATCCACAACTAACTCACTACATGTAGCCATAGAATTCAACATTTGTTGATCTGTCTGTTGTTGGCTAATCACTACTAGGTCCCTCTTTGTTTGTAGAGTGTCCCTCTTGGCGTTCAGGCCATCTCGCTCTACTCTCAATGACCCCACCTCTGCCTCTAGTGCCTGTACTCCTATACTCGGGCCTGTAGGGTGGCTATGCACTGATCAACTATACCATCATCAACTCTGACCCCTACCTCCTCCAACACCTCCTCTACATCCAATCCTGCCACAATCCTCTCTCGACCTCTCCCATATCTAGCTCCTCCCATCTATCCTTTGCATGATCCTCCTCTACCTCAACCTCCTCCATAATGACATTCTAGTGTCCCACCTCTAAGGCCAATATCTCTACATGTTTCTCTCCCTCCTCCATCACCCTCTCCCTTACCACCCTCTCCTCTGGGTGCTCCTCATCCTCCTCACGAATTGGTCATAAATGTATCACCACCGGCTATCTCTTGTCCCTCCTACCTCGGTCTTCTCCTCATCCTCCCCGGCCATCCCCTCCATCATCCCCCCATCTCCCCATCTGCTATCCCCCCATCCTCCATCTCCTCCCCCTTCGCCCCTCTGTCCTCTATCACCCCTTCGGCCTTGCGGGCCCTTGTCTCTATGCTCTATAGGCACTGGATGATCAAGATCAATGTATGGAACTAGCTTGTGAACCAACCACCATGCATCGTATTCTGTATTCATGCTAGGATCCACTACATTTGTGGCATTTCCTAGTGATTGCATCGTTCTTGGTCACATTTGCGATGTAGGACACAAATACGGTGCACCTTTGCAGATGCACCACACTACAACTGACCCCCCTATGACCTAAGAAATTATGTCATGATGAGGAAATTTTAGAAAACTACAACCATCTAAATCATTCGTGCATGCAATTGCATCGCATGGTGTGCGACACAATTTCTTGCTAAATTTTTCCTACCACTAAATGCACGAAAATCAAAAAAATTACAAAGTGGGTTTGTAGTACATATAGGGTCAGGCGTTCCCTCAGGTCGATGGAAGGTGTGGATGTGGTAGCCTCGGTGTGCTGAGTATGGAACCAACAAAATCTTCTCAGCTTCTCTCTCTTAGAGCTCCTAAACTTTCTAAATTTGGAATGCACAAATGAACAATTTTCTTAAC
The DNA here is from genome assembly GCA_007115665.2 of Sequoiadendron giganteum. Taxonomy (NCBI): domain Eukaryota; kingdom Viridiplantae; phylum Streptophyta; class Pinopsida; order Cupressales; family Cupressaceae; genus Sequoiadendron; species Sequoiadendron giganteum. The sequence goes on from CM021100.1 coordinate 629,148,915, forward strand.
CAAGGGCATATTTATAGGCAAAAAATTAGGGTTTGCACTAGGGATGTATACTGGGTGCACTATTTGACCACTTTGAACCTAAATTTGAACCCTTAGATGACCTTGAAAATCAATTTTTTCTCCACCATTGAACTCTTGGCTATCAAATTGACTTATCGAAACAATTTTCCAAATTTTTTTGAATATTTTTGAAAATTTGCAAAATTCTCCTGAGGGGGTATACGTCCACCCTACTTTTATCGGGGCATCTTTTGACTAAATTTATTTGACACAACGTGATGGAATGTATTATGTCAAAGAGGGAAAAAATGTAGACACTAAAAAATGTCTTGGTTTGCGAGTGTCATTTTTCCATCATCTTGATCTTCTTCTCTGCGTCATTAAATAATTTTTATTGTTTAATTTCTTGATCATGTTCCTTTATTAATTAAATGATTTTAATTATTTAATTATTTAATTTCTTTATTCCCCTATGATTAATTAAATAAACTATCTTTTTAATTGTGTCACTAACATTTTCTCTCTCTGTGTGATTAAATGAATTATTATTCATTTAATTATTAATTCTATGTCATTCATCTATATATAGTTAAATAATTATTTATAATTATTTATCTATTCATTGGTCTTCTTCATTTCTTCTACAGTTAAATAATTATTGAAATTATTTAACTATCCTTTGTCACTCTCCCACTATTAAATAATTAATCTAAATTAATTATTTAATCCTCCTTTTTTATCTCCTCTTATTTAATTAAATTGGTTACACAATCATTTTAATTAAATGTCCCATTTTCTTCTTGTTCCACAAATAAATAATTTATTCCCCACTTGGTCAAAGATTCCCTTCTCATGAATTAAATAAATATATTTAATTTCTCCATGATCTCCCTCCACTATCTTATTTTTGAATCTCAACCATTGATTGTCTTTGGTCCCTTCTCGATCTTGACTGTCCATTTCATAGCCATCCCTAGCCCACTACTATGTGGTGCATGTATCCTCAACCATTGATATGAGAATCTTTCTAGAAGCTTGATCTCATTCGTCCATTCGAATGGATTTCTATAAAATATGGTCTTCTCCTCCATTTTCGATTTAATAACCACATATCTCCAATATTCATGCTTATTGTTTGCAGGTACTTGCATACACATACAATGAACCAAGGGAAACTTGCAAAGGATATTTGAGGAGAGACAAGGGAAGTGATTCAACTTCAAACATGGGGAGTTTTGTATTTCCTTGCTTTCATTTTACCCCTTTTTCTTGATTGTTTTCTCTTGTTTTGATTGGGATTTTAGCTTAGATTAGTGTTGTGGTTGTCACTTCAATCTTTGCTATTCGATTTCCTATCTTACATATATATATTAATGTATTTAAATAATAATCAAATAATATATATATGTATATATAAATTGATCAATTGAAAAGCTGATGATGATACTACATAACACCTTTTTATTATGATAGACTAGGCCAAATACCATAATATTTAACCTAACCTTATGACTCAACCATACTTAGCCAAAACACAAAATAAACTCAATGAAAACACTAGGTTTACTTGCTCAAACTTGATACATAAACCTATGTGAGTGTGTGTTCAACTCATTTGGCATCAATCTATTTGTTTACCCATGTCTATACTCTTCTCTATAGTGATACTCTCCCTCTCACTCTGGGAAGGTAAGAATCTAATCCTACATTCAACTTAGAAAACCAATAATATAGTTCATTATTAGTCACGACATCATAATCTTTATTAAATAATAATAGTCATTAAAATTGAAACACATTACATTGTATTATAATTTCTGAAACAACGAAAAATAGGTTAGGGGTTATGAAAGGGGGTTTCACCAAAATGATAATAGATGAACCTATTTCTCACTATTTCATTAGGAAATGAGATCCACAAAAAGAAAAAGACTAACAACCCTTAGGTGAATAAACTCAATGTGAGAATCTTCAAATTTCCTTATGCTTTGAGGATGGGGGTCAAGTTCAAACAACACTTTTGGAAGAAAAAATAAAAATAGAAAATCAATCTAATTATGCCAATTCAAACTTGAAACAACAATATAAAGCTCAATATTGACAGAAACCACAAACTTCTTGCAAATATGAGAAGGGTAGAAAGGCGTTTACTAGTCACCAAAAGTCACTTTGTAGAAGTTGTATGGGGCTCATTTTCCCATGGGTGAATGGGTATTTTGTCGAGGTTTTTTAGTAACTTTTGGGAGCCTCTGATGCTGATATGTAGTTTTTGATTTGTCTAGGTTTTAGTGTCGAAAAGTCAGAATTCAGATCTGTAGGTGAGATTCCATGATTTGACAACAACTTTGATAGCTTTTCCAATCTTTCACTTCAAGAGGTCTTCAATCCTTCTTCAACCTAAATATACAACACAAACACAAGAGGGAAATTTTGTTTTGTTTTGGGTGAATAGGGGTTTGCCTTGGTCAAACCCCATTTTGGTAATCAAACCTTGAATTAAAATAAAGCATGAAAGAAGAAATGATGAATGAACAATGCTATGTTACCACTCAACAAACCCTTGAATAAACCTTGGTAATGTATATATTAGAAGGTCTACAACTTGCATGAAATGAACTCAATAGATGTGGATCTTGATACTAGAAATAATGCTTTGAATTCTTGAACTTGATCTTGAAACCTACATCACAATGTTAGCTCCAAAAACATGCATGATGCAAGAAGACTTTGACATGATGATTAGATCTTGAATGCTGCAATAAATCATTGATATATGTTCTCTTGAATGCTCTTGATCATCAAATTTTCTCTTGTGAAATTGCTCTTGAAATCTCATAAAATTTCTCTTGTAAATCTAGATGATACTTAGTGAAATAACCTTGTATTTATAGGTATGTAAACTTAATTTCCCAAAATTAAAATATCACAAGCCAACATTGAAATATGGATTCAGTGACCTTAAAATACTACCAGAAGCATATTTTAAATTTATGTTAAAAGGCCTAGGGAGGACCCATTCGCCCATGGGAAAATGGGTCCCAGATCCCTAATCTTGGAACACACATTGCTCAAGGTAAATTGTTATGTATTGGCATTAATTATTGTCGAGTTTCCCCTTCGAAAAATGTAATTTATTAGGCTTGTAGATATAAAATAGGGCTTATTAAGGAATAATTAAGTCCAATTTAAATAAGAGGGCCCAAACAAGTGTGAAAATGTAAAGGGATACATTTTTCAACACTAAATTAAGGCATTATTAAGTCCATTTTAATTAGGAGGGCCGAACAAGTGTTAAAATATAAAGGGATACATTTTTCTACACTAAATTTATCCTCCATTTAGTGAGAGGATGACCTTGGGTCAAACTCACACTAAAGTAGACAATAAAGAGAGGTCTAATTGTACAATCGTTGGAAGGATAAGATGGAAAAGGTCAAGGAGGATGATCAAGCCCCCAAGATATAAGATCTTCTGGTAAACCAACAAAGGCACAAGGAGACACATGCCTATGTTAAACATATATATGCAATAATGACAAGATACTCAATCATACAATGTCAAAGAATCAAAAAGGAAAAATAAAAATAAAAGGGGTGGATCAATCCTTGATTGTTTGTCCAACTCAATGTGGATAAAGCCTTAGCTATTTTTCCAAAAAATATTACAAGTGGAACTCGCTGTCCACTATGCAAAAAAACATGCATGCTCACATAGGCTAGTGAAATCCACTGTCCACTAGCTGAGCCCAAAAGTGGAAAATGAGATAATCTATTTAGGCTCTCATAACCATACCAAATTTATACATCTAATAACTTTAATAAGGCACCATACAGTACGAAATTTGAGCTTCATAAGCCTTAGCAAGTATTGTTATGCTAAACGCTTATGAAAAAAATGTAAATAGGATAAGACATGTTCAAAGGGGTTTTTCTTAGTTAATGTAAGGTCTCATCTTAGGGAACATTGTGCCTAATGTCTCCAAGAGAGGACAAGTCAAGGATTAAATATTCATAACTTAGGGAATGCAATCCCTAGCATTACCACTAAGAGGAATGTTCTATGCAAAGAAATGTCACACTCTTGGAGGACATCAAACCCAAGGACACCAACAAGAAGAAGACACGTCGCAAGAAGTAAGAAGAACACACTATGAAACATAAGATATAGTCAATAAATTTCAAAATGATAATGCCAATGTATGCCCCTACTTTAAAGAAATTTTTAAACACCATGTTGTGAGAAATTATTTTAAATTAAAAAATGATCAATAATAAAGACATGAGAGCTTATTTGGAAAGCCCTATGTCAAGCTGCATATGTTTCCAAATAAAGCTACGTCGTGAAAAAGGGTTGCCCCCAAATAAAATCCAAAACGCATAAGGGATCCATTAATTTGTGGTCATCATATGTCTTTGCTACAATGATATTATAGAGCTTGGAAATGTCATCATTCCACAAATAACTCATAGAACTAGAAGAATGACACATAAAGAGTGAAAATAGAAAAATTTGTTGGGTCAACATGGAAGATACTTAAATTTATCAATTCCTTATGTCATCCCCAAAAGGAAAACACAAGACAAAAGAAAATATAAAGGTTTATGACATATAGAATAATGTAGGTACAAATAGTGAAATGAACATAAAGTCATGCCAAACAGAAACATACAAGGGATCACATTACACACATGCAATCACATAAATAAAATGAAAAGAAAACAAAGACAAGACTAGTAAGGCACATGCAATTCAACCTATATCAGGTCATCTACATCCCAATCTTGTTCATCATATGCAGAAGGCAGACAACTATCCAAAGGGACAATTCCAAGTGCCACACTAGGACAGGGCTATCTAACCTCTTTCCCCCACTAAGTGTAGGACAAGGATGAGCTGAGATAAGTGGTGAGAATGAAATCCTTGAAATATAGAAAATGATTTTTAATGAATGTAAAACATGTAATAGTGAGTATTCTATGATCCTACAACTATCACATGGCAAGGAGCGAAGTACATGCATGCTTTAAAGGATTATCTTTATGAGTCCATATTCATCAAGGATCATCTTTAAAGCATGACACTCATTATTAAGATTCCCAAGAGTTCTATGATATGCAAAATAATTCATGTTTGCACTCTTACCTTTTTTTCTTCTATTGATACATGGCAATTTAATCCATCCTAGATGGAGAAGTTGGTTCATTTGTTGTTCAATTTCTATTTTAGTATGTAGGAATGACAATTCTTTGACTTTATAAGGTTTAGAATTCTTACTTATTTGAGAAGCTTGTTGAGGTGGATTTAGAGGAGAAGGACCTACGATGATCCTATCATCCTTGTAAGGGATTTGTTCATTATGTAGGAGGACACTTGTTTCCTTGGGAGATGTGGAGGGAGGAGGATCTTGATATCCTAGTCCTTTAGTATCTTCAATTGGGATTTTCTATAACAACTTATGAATCTCATGTTCATTTTTTGTGTCACATCCTTGCTTAGCTAAGATCTTAAAACCTTTGCAAAAGTTCTCCTCTAGGTTGATGGATGTGTTGGTGAATTTATCAATGTAGGATGGATGAGTATGAACTTGGTTAAGGAGATTAGGTTCACTCATGGTTGAAGGTTTAGGCTTGGTTTGTGAAAAAATATCATGATGTAAAAGGCCACACATATGTAGTGGTGGAATAATAGGAGGTGTTGGTTTTTGCATGGAGGGGTGAAATGATTCATTTTTCTCAAGGTTTTCAAGACAATTACATATGAAATTATGCATGATTTCATCATCTTCACCTAAGATGTCAACTTCATAAGGACACTCATTAGGGGTTGGTGGAGCATGATTAGGTTCTACTGCATTAGAATCATTACCAAACACACAACTTGAGACATCAACCAAAGATGCTAAGGACTTCCATATATTACCAATACACATGTCCATTATGCAAGAATGAATTAAAATGCAAAGATATTAATTTTTTTAGATTTGAAGTGAGATATTTTTTTGATTGTATTATGTAAAAACCTGAAAATGATGTCTTTTTAAATATAAATTTGAATTCAAACAATGCATTGAATTTAACAAACTAACCTTAATGTGCAAAATTTTAGAAAATAAAAATTCTAGAAATTGAAACAACAGACTGAATGCAGGAATACAAAAGGAAAAAATAGTGTTTTTGATGCTCAAAAATTCACAAAATACCTTACTAGGGACTCATTCACCCATCAGTGAATGGGTTTCACTTCAGGGTTTTAAAAATTAATTTACAAGTTTTGTGAGTTGATTTTTATGCTTTTTAGATTTTGGTTTCAAACAAGTGGTTACAGTTTCAGATTTCTAGAAAATCATATCTCAATGCAAGTGCAAAATGATGTTAAATGACAAGAAAAAAGATATAATTTGAGATGGAATTTTGATTCAATTTTGTGATGTAAATGACTGATCATGCAATGTTATGTAAATACTATGCAAAATGATTGATGATTTTGAATTTTCTAGATTTTAAAGAATACAAAAATGTAAACCTAAAACCCTAAATGAGATGCTAACTAATACAAGTAAACAACCCTAAATGAGATGAAAATCAATACAATGCAATGAAAAGTCATGCAAATCCTAGATTTAGGGTTGAAATGGACTCGAAAATAAAAAATTTATGATGCTCAAAATTCGGGTTTACCATAATGAAACAACAAAAAATAGGTTATGGGGTTATGAAAGGGGGGTTAACCAAAATGATAATAGATAAAAATATTTCACACTATTTCATTAGGAAATGAGATCCCCATAAATAATTGACTAGAAACCCTTAGGTGAATTGACTTAATGTGAGAATCTTCAAATTTCCTTATGCTTTGAGGATGGGGGTCAAGTTCAAACAACACTTTTGGGAGAACAAATAAAAATAGAAAATCAATCTAATTATGCCAATTAAAAATTGAAACAACAATATAAAGCTCAATATTGACATAAACCAAAAACTTATTATAGATCTGAGAAGGGCAGAAAGGTGTTTACGAGTCACCAAAAGTCACTTTCTGGAAGTTGTCTGGGACTCATTCACCCATGGGTGAATGGGTCTTTTGTCAGGGTTTTTTAGTAACTTTCAGGAGCCTCTGATGTTTATCTATAACTTCTGATTTGTCCAGGTTTCAGTGTCATAAATTAAGAAATCAGATCTTTAGGTGAGATTTCGTGATTTGACAACTTTGACAACTTTTCCAATCTTACATTTCAAGAGGTCTTCAATCCTTCTTCAACCTAAATTTGAAATACAAACACAAGAGGGAAAAATTATTTGTTTTGGGTGAATGGGGGTTTGCCTGGGTCAAATCCCATTTTGGTAATCAAACCTTGAATTGAAATAAAGCATGAAAGATGAAATGAATAATGAACAATTCTATGTTTTTGAAAAGTTAAGCACCATTTATAGGGCATTATACCCTTCACAAAGAGACACTAGGGCCAAAAAGAAACTAGACAAAATAGAAAAGCAAAAGAAAACTAAACAAAACACAAAAATAGCCCAGAGGAAGCACATCAACCACAGAGCATTAGTTGACAGACAGACACATAAAGCAACTAACTGGCATTGTCCCAGTTTTTAATCAGGATGTCCACTACCTCATCACCCACCCATTCTTTGTTTTCCTGGCTATTGTTACCCTCCAACTCCTCCTTTATAGCATTAGACAGGGTGCTTGTAACAAAGTGACCCAACTTCATGGTGAAGTGGGTTAACCCCCAAAATCTTGTATCCAAAGTATCCATTCTTTTAACCACATCACACGAATCCACCCCAACATCCATAGTCCCCTGAACCTCTCCAGGCTCATCCACCAGGGGATGGGGAGAGTGAGAGGTAGAGCCATCAACCAGAAGCTTGCTATTCATCGGAGTAAACTAGGGCCCCTCCACAATGTCATCCTCCTCCTCTTTAGAATCTTCTTCCTTGTAACCTTTGCTGTCAGACTGCTCCTCCTCAGAGTCTTCAATAATTAGCCTCTTCTTGTTGTTCTTGGCCAGCCTCCCGGATCTCCTCCTAGCATTTTCCCCTCTAGTCAAATCCGTGTTTCCCACAACTGTATCCCCTATGGAATCTTTCCTGACAACATTCTTGCCCTTACAGTCCTTGGCCGTTCGGGCCAGAATACATTTATCCTTACCTTTTTTAGTCAAGGTAGCCTTGTAGGCCAAGTCAGCCGGAATGAACAATTCTATGTTACCACACAAAAAAACCTTGAATAAACCTTGGTAATGTAGATCTTAGAAATTCTACAACTTGAATGAAATGGCCTCAATGGATGTGGATATTGATACTTGAAATAATGCTTTGAATGCTTGAACTTGATCTTGAAACCTATATCACAATGTTAGCTCCAAAAACATGCATGATGCAAGAAGAATTTGACATGATGATTGGATATTGAATACTGCAATAAATCACTGATATATTTGCTCTTGAATTCTCTTCATGATCAAATTTTCTCTTGTGAAATTTCTCTTGAAATATTATAAAATTTCTCTTGTAAATCTAGGTGAAACTTAGTGAAATAACCTTGTATTTATAGGTATGTATCCTTAATTTTCTAAAATTCAAATATCACAAGCCGACATTGAAATATGGATCCGGGGACCTTAAAATACCACTAAAACATATTTTAAATTTAGGTTCAAAGTCCTAGGGAGGACCCATTCACCCACAAGCGAATGGGTCCCAAGTCCCTATTCTTGGAACACACATTGCTCAAGGTAAAGTGTTATGTATTGGAATTAATTATTGTTGGGTTTCCCCTTCAAAAAATGTAATTTATTAGGCTTGTAGATATAAAATAGGGCTTATTAAGGAATAATTAAGTCCAGTTTAATTAGGAGGGCCCAAAAAACTATGGAAATGTAAAGGGATGCATTTTTCTACATTACAATTTCATAAAAATATCAATTGACATATAATCATCCACTAATTTCAAAAAAATGTTTTTAACGTAAAAGATAAAAGTAATTTGCAAATTAAAATTTGGGGTGTAACACCTAAGATGACCTAAATATCTAAATAAGAATAAAATAATGGTTATATAAATTAAGAGATAAGGTAGAAATAAGTTGACTAACCATAACCCTATGCACACTCTATGATTAAAGACAAAATATGCCTTCTTTAGAGAAGCATTATCCTTGATGCTAATCAAATGGGGGTGCTTCTAAATTAACTCTTCATCCTCCCATGTGGCATCTTCAACTAGTAAATTCTTTCCCTGAATTAAAAACTTAGTGAATATTGTAGTCCTTGACTTCTTTGTGCATGTATAAAGATTTAAATCTTGTTCCAATACGATTCTTCATTCTTCATCTAGCTCTAGTAATACATTTTATGTAGACCCTTCAAGCACTTATTGACATCCTTAGTTTTCTCATCAAATTGAGGATGGTATGTGTTGCAATTTGATTTCTCTTTGTCATTTTTCTTGAGTCCCTTCCCCTTTTATGCCTTAGCCATATTTTCCCAAGTTTATAACCAATATGAAATATCTATCATTGGTGGTATTTTTACATTTTTCTTGGCATGATTGGTTAGAGCATGAAAAACTAGGCCTAGTTTCTCTTTTAAGTTTTGTAAACTTTTCTAAGGGATGAAATTGATGCCTTATGGGTTTTTGGCTTATATTTTGCCCAAGTGAAATTCAAATGCATTTTCATGCAAAGGTGTAATTCAGTTATCGGTCCCTACAAGAAGAATAGGAAATAGAAAAATGGCTAAGTATTGGTCTTGCAAGAATTTTTTAGTCATGTGAACCTCCCCTTTTCCCTGAAATTCTTGATTCATTTAATTTTTTTGCATCTTCCTTTTTTGGATTTTTGACCCTTAACTAAACTACCCTATTTAATGTTTATCTTATTCACTTGGATGTTTTTTTCTTTGTGGGAAAATTGTGCCCATTCAATTTTGGGGGCATTTCCATGTGAACCATCTTAATTCTAGTTTCTGATGATTTCATGCATTCCACTTGCTAATAGTTTCTTTGCACATGCATTTAACTTCAATAAATGACTAAATAAAATCTTTGTGGGTAGATGAATTCCATCTTCCCATATACACCCTTGGTGATTACATCTTCCTTTTGTGAGTTTTTCCCATTCATTTGAACTTCCACTCCAAAAAGATCATCTGGTTCAGATCGATTTGTTTGCATGGTGTAGTTGGAGACTAAACATTCACAAATGGTAAGTGAATTGTTTTAGGGCCAATTGGTGTAGTTTAGTTGTAGGTATTTGACCCACATGGATCAGATAGAACTTCCTAACCCACATAAAATTGTTGAAGACCGATAAAGCTGAGAGAGGTTTGTGGGTAAACCCAAGTGAACTAGATTTTTTACAATAAGGTGAAGTTCACTTGTAAATAAATTTTTTGCTAGAAACTCAATGAATATCAATTTCCCTCTTGTGTTTGATGGAGGTTGATATTCAACAAAAAATATTTTTTGGGGATATTGGTAGCATTTGGATAATCCACCAAGGGTCCAAACTTCCTCCAGAGTTGTATTATACTAATTTTTCTACCTAGTATTGATAAAATATTTCAAAGGGAGGAAATAAGACTATTTTCTATGAATCATTAAACTCACCCCACCCTGCATTAGTTTCCAAGGTGTTATATCAACTATACATGGGTTAAAGATAGTCAATTTACTTAGTCTAGTGATAGTTTTAGGGGATGAGTAAAGAAGATGGATTTGGCTACAATTAGATTCATTGTTTCTTATGATAGGTGATTTTTGTACTTGCTAAGGTACACCCTTGGGAATACCCTATTAAGTTTAAGATGAGCTTGAAGTGTAGAAGATAAAACCCACCCTTGTTGAGCTAGCTCAAAGTCCTCCATAGTTCTATATAGATGAATTTATTTTGCTCACATGTCAACAACCCTCACCTTATGAGTAAAATTTTATTCTAGGAAATGCAATAGTGATTTTGAGACATAACATAATGGCACCATTTCTAAGGAAGAAGTTACTCTAGGAATTACCAATGATGTGTGAGCCTGATGCATACTTGAAACACCTCTACACCTTGTCTTCCAGTGGAATTATGTTGGGTAAGTTTGACATCCCATCACCTTATGCTAACAAAATGACACTATTTCTAGGGATTAGAAATTGCTAAAATTACTAATTATCATTTACAAAATTCAAAATGTAATGAGTATTTTGTAGTTTATATTTTGAGTTTCCTTAATGGGAATAACTTCAAGAGAAATATTATCTCCCTCAAAGAGTGGCTAGTCTAATGTAAGAACCCATTTTTACTAAAATTTTATTTTCCACGAATCAAAGAACATAGAGAGATGAGTAGTTTTCCAAGGAAATATTGCAAGCAATGCAATAAATCAACATGGTAAATAGAAAACAAAAGATGGAGGTGGCCCATATGGACACAATGATACAAAAAAGGTTATCACTTTGGGCATAGGTGATGCATTTTTAAACCTAAGAGAACAATATCAATACACTTCTGATGACTCAGTGATCAAATTCTAAGAAGGAGAAACATAAAAATTGATGAATATGATGTGAGGATAAATAATGTAATGGAAAGGATTGATAGAGGTGCTCATAAAATGGATCACCAATAACCCTCTCCCATTAGTTTCTAGGGTTCTCAATTTGATCACACTTTCCATGATGTTGATCAACATATTCAAAATAATAGTGCTGAAAGGAAAAGACCCATAGATGAAGAATCAAACCTAATAGAGGAAGCTAGAAGAAGAAGGATAGAATTGCTAACTAATATTAATCAATTGAATCAAGCCTATGACATGGATTCTAAACAACAAGGCCAAAAAATACCACAACAAAATGTTGGAGGTATCCCTTAGAGACAGGCTCAAACATTTGCTCCAACTTAACATCCATTAGGAGTTGAAAGGTATAGGCGACTAGATATATTTAGGATTATAAATTATCCCAATCCCATTCCCAGTGACATCATAGGCAAGGTCCCAAAATTTTAAGGAAACAACATTATGACGGGAGAAGAGAACTTAAGGTACTTCCTAAATATCACTGAGGAGTATGAGATTGAAGATGAAGATCTGATAATGAAACTGTTTGTTCATTCCTTGGAGGAAATTTCAAGGGAATGGTTCACAAAGATTCTTAAATATTCTCTTCTTGGGAAGATTTTTTTTATTCTTTTAGAATGCAAAATGGGGACATAATTGATCCATTTTTTTTATCCATGAGCTCACCACTATCAAAAAGAGTATTCAATGAGACAATCACCAAATTCAACAAGTTCATCCTCACTATGAGAAAGGTAACTCAATATCTAAAACCCAATGAATTAATGTGTCTTATGCTTACTTGTGGTGCATTTTATTCTAAAATAGGCTATTATTTGATATATAGAAACCCTCAAATTCTTAGGGAGGCATATTCTATAGCTATACACATTAAGAGTAATATGAGGGTATCATGTAAACAATTGAAAAGAGCTAATATGAATTTATCACAACCAAATGGAGTTTTAATGAAAAACCGCTTTCAATCAAGGACAAATTAGACAAGCTAATGGGTGCCATCAAATACTTGTCTTACAAGGTGACTGTTGCATCTCTCCTATGCAAATTTGTCCTGGATGACAATATATGGTACTCTGGTATCTTGGTGGTTACTCACTCAGTTGATCTGCTTTCCCGATTGGCATATTTACTTCACAATTGTTACTATATATTGTGGTACTGATAATTTAACTCCATGTGCATATCTCAGTTGAGGCATTCTAGTTACAGGTTCTATGATCCAGTGTTCAGGTGAAATGTTTCTGATTTGATAATTTGTGCTTCAGTGTTTCATTTGGTTACATGTGTTTGGCATGTTTAGTTTTACTATAGGTTGATTATTTAAGGGTTTGATCACTATTGTGTTTATGGTTTTGAGATACTCTTTGATCATTCCTTCTCTCTTTGTACATGGTAATTGGCATGGGATTATGGCTTTGTGAACTCTGAATGAATTCAGTATTTATCTCTTCACAAGGTTTTAAATAATATTTGGCACATTATATTTGGTTATAATGAGGTGGCTATCATATTGCTTTTAATTGATATCTCTTGGCATTGGCTAGTATCTTTGACACACTATATGCTATTGGACTTCTATGTGATGGAAAATCGGCTTTGGTTAATGGTTTAAATGTTTGATCTCTCACTAGCAATTTGCATCAGGTCTATTTTTTAATATTTATTTGGGCCTAAAAGCCGATAACATGTATAACAATTGTTTTTGGTAAGATTGCGGTCTTCAAAGGTCTTACCATGCTACCGTTGGTAGTTAAGCCAGTGACCATAGTAGTGCGGTGGAAACTATTAGTGGCAAGCAAAACAGCTACTGCTACACCACAGGCTATCATCAAGGAAACCATGGTAGTGCGGTGAAAATGGTTAGCGGCAAGCAAGATAGTTACCGCTACACAGCAGACTGTCAGAAGTGTAACCGTGGTAGCATAGTGGAAACAGTTAGCAGTTAGCAAGGAGCTACCGCTATACCGTGGGTAGTCCAAAAGGCGACCGTGGTTGAGCGGTAAGGAAATGATAAAGATAGCAGAAATAGTAAGTGCTAATCACCGCTATACCACGGGTTGTCCGAAGGGAGACTACGACTGTGTGATAGGAAAGTGGATATCAAATGATACATTGACCTTTTTGATTTATTAATGTTTGTCCTCTCAGACTCCAAATATCTATCTTTCTTTGCAAAGGATTACGATGTGTTTGTTTTGGAAGTTTAGGTCAAAACATTGTTTCTATTGCTCGAAGGGTTTGGAACCCTACTTTGGCCGCCATCATGATAGTTTGTTTTCAACCGTTTCATTGATAAATTTGCAGGGTTACTGAACTTTGACAACGTATAAAGAAGATAGGAAGACCATGACAATGGTCATTTCACCTGTTGATCTCTTGCCATCAGATGGAAGCTCGATTGGGGAAAGAGATCAAGCTACTCTATCTCTTCGTAGAACTGGTAAATATCTCATGGGAAATGCTTTTCTGGTCTTCACAAGTACTCATTTATTTATCCTTGTAGAACCATTACCCTTACAGTCAAGGTTATTTAGAGTTAAGTTTTCTATGCAAAAAGAAAAGTGGAAAATGTCTATTCCGTTCATGATTAGATCTGAAATGCTTGATTTCGGTTATGGAAGCATTGTTCTTTCAGTTACTTTTTTTTGCAGCAGTTTTTTAGTATTCATTATTTGAAAATTACATGCATGCCTTGATGTTGTTTGGTTAAAGCACTTTTTGTGCAGGCCGTTTGATAGGACAGGTTTTTGTCTACCTCCTATATTTGCACAATGCTTGAGTACTCCTATCAGGAGACCTTATTCAAATTGATCCTTCCCTTATGATCATGGTAACATCTAGAACTATTGCTTGATAGTAGCATTGTAACCTGAAAGTTATCTTTGAGTAATTTATTTACAGTGAAAAAAAACGAGCAACTGTTGTAACCCTTCGTGGGATGTAATGATGAAAAATGTAAAAAGAGGAAAACAAAGAGATTAGGGTTTTATCATTACAGAAAAACCTTAAAAAGGGAAGTTCTTTCATGTTATGAAAAAGGGTAATAATTCTTTCATGCTGAAACATTGAAAAATACAGTGTGTTGTCTGTTATGTTTTTTTGTATCATGAAATATTAAAAAAGAAAGAGTGAGAAAAAGAAAGAAAGATCATACCACTGTAATGCAGTTTGATGAGAAGTTGTATTGACATTGTAACTATATTTTTCTTCAAGATGTATCAAGATTTGATAATGAATGGAATTCTGAAGAGTCATTCTTGACTCTTAATAATTTTATGCATTCTGTCAAGAGGCTTTTGACAAAAATAAGAGAAACAAAGAGATCCTCTGTATCATTGTATTTTCTATTGAAAAATAGAAAAGGGGTTGATGCTCCTTGAGATTGGTGTCTCTAAATAGAGGGGTTGGTTCTCCTTGAGTCGATGCTCAGAAATCTTCCATTGAGGTATTTTTAAAATAATTATTGAAATGAAAGCTTGAAAAAAAGAAGCAAGTTTAGGAGTAGTTTTTCTACCCCAGGAGGGTTTTCCACTCGGCATATCTTGTGTCTATTTATGTTTTTGTGATTCATTTGTTTTAGTTCTTTACTGCTTTAAAATGCAATGTTACACTACTCATTTCAGTTTATATGATTGTATTCAAATACATGAATGATTCTATCATTGATAAATGAGAACATATGTATGGTTCTTTTCAGTTTCAGTTAAATTTGTTAAAGTTATAAAAACTAATTCACCCCCCCCCGTCTCAGTGTATTTTCACTCCAAAAATTGGTATCAGAGCCTAGGGTCCTCTGATAGGTCTTTCCAACCTAGGATTGATTCTGGACTTGGAGTCTATTTAAAATGTCTCAAGCTCATGAAGGTACTTCCATGACTAGAGCTCCATTATTTGATAGAACTGATTATGTATTCTAGAAAATCAGAATGAAGACTTACTTAAGTTCTATTGACCTTGATTTCTAGAGCATAGTATTGTTTGGGTACACTATACCAACTACTTTTCCAACTACTTCTGATGAAAAGAAAAGATATGAAACTAATGCAAGAGAAAAACATGCTCTTCTATGTGCTTTGACTAAAGATGTCTTCATCAAAGTCATGCACTACAATTCTTCTAGTGAAATGTGGACTAAACTTGAAACTATCTATGAAGGGAATGAAAAGGTAAAACAATCTAAAGTCCTCACTCTAAAACACCAGTTTGAAGAACTAAAAACGAGGGACGATGAAAAAGTAGCTAACTACCTTTTGAGAGTTGATGAAATAGTGAATGCAATGAAGGGTCTGGGAGAAGAAATCAAGGAATTTGATGTTGTAACCAAGGTCATCAAAACCTTACCAATAAAATTTTAAGCTAAGATAGCTACTCTAGAAGAAAAGAAACACTTTACCCAGCTTACCCTTGACAACCCACAAGGCACTTTGATTGCTTATGAAATGTGGATTAGTAAAAAAAACACTAGAAAAGAAGTAACATTTAATACTGACAGGAAAGAAAGGGATGAACTCACTGAATCAAAATTTTTTGATTCTAAAGATTCCCACTTTGTGAGGAAACTCAAAAAGGGTTCTGGAAAGTATAACAAAAAACTTCCCTACAAATACTTTAACTGTGGCAAAATAGGCCACTTTGCTGCAAAGTGCCCCTATGGTGACACAAACAGTGATAACGAAAAATATGAGAAATTTTCCAAGAAAAAGGCTTATAGACCCAAACAAAAATTCAATTTAAAAAAGAAGAAAAGCCTGTTCAACAAAAAATAAACAGACTCTAAATCTGAAGATTCTTTAGATGAAGAGGATGAAAATCTATTCATGGCTGAAATCATTCAACAAGATGAAACTAACAACAATGATGCTAAAGAAGGTGAAGTGGATTATGAAGGAGAACTAAAATGTGCTCTAAACGAGCTGAGGAAACTTAAAAAATAGATGTGTTCTCAAGAACAAAATATTGCTCAAGATAGTTCACAAGAGCAACTCATAAATCTTGAGATAATTTAATTAAAACTCAACTTGAAGAATCCAAGAGAGTTGAAGATTGTCTTTGCATTGGCATAAGTTTTTTTTTTTTTGATGAATAGGCATATATCTATATTAATATAAAGACAAAATTATAAATTCACAAAAAAAGGGGCAGGTGGTTAGAAGGTACACCCCGAAAGTCACATGGGAAGAGCCCAAAAAAGCCAAAAAAAAAATTGATCACATGGGCCTAGCCCAGAAGTTTAAAAGCAGGAAAAAAGAGGAAATCACATGGCCAAAGTAGTGCCAGTGGAGCCTGGGGGATCCCTATCATCCAAATTTTTCCCTCATACATCAGCGGGGTTAGGAGTAACGTCAGGAGGAACACCCCAATTATCATCATCTTTACCTTTATCTTTATCTTTTTCCTCATGCTGGGGCGAGACTGCAAGAGCCAGCCATGGATTTTTTTTACCAGTGGTAGGCCAACCAGAGCCAAAAGTAGGCAGAGCATCAGAGGGCCACCCAAAACCACCACCACTGCTCCCCGTAGCACCATCAAAGGGCCAACTCTGACCAGGCTATGATGGAGGAGAATGAGCCTGCCTAGGAGGTCGAGAATCCCACTAAGCAGGAGGCTGGGAGTGTGAACACACCGAATCATTATGCTTTCAGCCTCGAGAGGGCAACTAGCCGCGGGAGGAGGAGGGCTAATCAGGAAGCTGAGCCACAGTACAAGGGGCATTGCCCTAGTGGTCTAGGAGGACCTGTAGGTGAGCCACCTCTAGTGCAACCTTGTTTGCTTGCACCTAAATATGTAGGAGAACATTAGAACAAATAACTGCTTTAGCATAAATAGAGACATTAACATCCAAATGAGCATGAAAAAATATGCAAGAATTTTTTGTCTTTATAGATATTGAAGAGGATTTCCACCTTGAAAGTGTGCCAAAGCTGGGTGGACTTACATGGAATTCAAGGTGGGTCCCCCAGCAGAACCATATGCCAAGAGAAGGGTTTCGACCGAAAAGGCTGAAATAAATCATGAATCCAAGTACAGAGCTATTGAGCTTTGGAAAAAAACCAAAAAAGATGCTTAAATCTTTCAGATTTCCCACAAAAAGGGCAGTGAGGGTCAGGAACCCCCAAATGAACAAGTCGAGAACCCACAGACAAGCCTTGGAAAAGAATACACCAAGGAAAGTGGGCTAGCTTTGGATTAACCCTTGCAAACCAAGTGACATCAAACCTCTTACGCCAAGTATGGGCAGAGGAAATAAGAATCCACCTCTGGTTCAAAGTACTGATCATAGGAAAATGGGGTGAAAGCCACCTGTAACCAAGCCGCGGCTTGTAGCCCCTAAGAGGGGTGTCTGGAAACTATTTCTAGTCTTTCCACCAAGGTTTGTTCCCATGAATGCCAACTTTGTGAAGCATGTTAGCCGAAATGGTGCTCACTAGTCCGTCGAAGGTAGAATGGTCCTGATTTTGAAGACTGTACTGGGCTTTAAAAACATCCCACTATAAAGACGCATAGTGGGCCGGTGAAAGAGCTGATGCTGGGTTTGAATGCCCTTTTGTGAAATCTAAGGGCCTTGAGCTAAGGTGACTTGGCCAAGGGTTGACAATTTTGAACCAGAAGGGGAGACCACCATAAGTTTTGCTAGTTGATGTAAAGCCCGTCACGAAATCCAACCTCGGCCCATCGAAGCCACGGTTTAACAGTTTCCTAGGAGCGCAAAATGCTCTTGGCCACAAAGGAGCCAACAATTTGAACCGGATCCCTCATAAATAGGAGGGTTTGGATACCAATTGCTTTCTAGGTAGGTCTGTGAACAAGAAAACCAGACTTAATACAATGCCTGAGGAGAACTTTCTAGGCTTCATCTCCGATAAGAGCCCGGATAATCCATTTGACATAGAGAGAAGTCCCTTGCCATTGAGTGGAGAGCAGCCCAAGTCCTCCAGAGTCCTTAGGGAGATAGGAATACTCCCAAGCGACCCGATGAAAACCTTTGTGGGTTTCAGAGGAGGCCTGTAAAAAATTTTGAAGCAATTTTTTAAGCCTTCTGTAGGAAAATTTTGAAGGAGCCCAACAGGAAGAGTAGTAGACATGAGTGGCTGGAAAATTTTTAGAGAAAACCTGAAATTACTAGCAAACGAGAGAGGATTAGTAATCTAATAGGCCAACTTCTGCTCAACCCTGGAGAGCACGGCTTGCCAAAGCTCTCGAGGGGAAGCCTGAAAGGCAAAGGGGATGCCCAGAAAATGAAAGATTTATCCCTACCCAATCCACTTCTAGTTATAAGTTTGGAGCCATGCAAGAGTGGGGAGCACCAATTTTCTGTAGCATAAGGTCTTGTGCCATTGAGGCAAGACAAAAAGTATCAAGACAATCAAGGGCAGCAGTGATGGATTCTTCATCTTCCAAGAGAGTGAGAAAAGAATCATCTACAAAGTGGCCATTGACAAGCTGCTCCTGGGAGTCTGGAAGAGAGATCCCTTTAACATGCTGCTGAGAGACAACATGGACCAGAAGATAGCCAAAGCCTTCAACAACCAGCACATACAAAGCAGGGGCAAGAGGGAACCCCTAGCGAATGGAGTGAAAAAGACCAAAAGTAGAAGACTGATGGCCATTAATAGAAATGCAAGTTGAAGGATCAGAAAAAAGTATACGAACAAACTGAATAAAATTGGGTCCAAATCCCAAGGCTTGTAAAATCGTAAGAATGAAAGGCCATTCAATGCAGTCATAGGCTTTGGCAAAATCAATTTTAATGAACACCGCTTTCTGGTTCGACCGTCAGGCCCACTCCATGCCTTCCCAAATAGCAATAATATTATCCAGAATAAACCTGGATTTAATGAAGCTAGTCTACTCTGGGCGCACAACCTGAGGCAAGAGGTAGTGAAATTTTAGAGTCAGGGCTTTGATAATGATTTTGTAGGAAACATTGAGAAGAGTGATGGACCCCCATTTGCAAATATCTTCCGGATCCCCAAGCTTAGGTATGAATTTTATATTGCCTTTATTTATTAAATTGCCTAGAGAGTTGGTTTGAAAGTCTTCAAGATAAACATGATGCAAATCACTCCCAACATAGTCCCAAAAGGCATTATAAAATTCACAAGGGAAGCAATCAATCCTAGGAGCCTTATAATCACCCATAGAGGAAATGACTTTCTTGAATTGATCACAAAAATTAATCTGGGCTAAAGAGAGCCTATGTGGCACAACAACAAGGCAGTCCTAAAGGGCTTGCTGACACACAGACATGGAGTCCTGAGTAGTGAAAACTTATTCATAGTGACGTAAAAAGGCCTGGAGAATTTTAGGTAGCTTAGAGAGCACCTAGTTACCATCTTTGATTGCTTTGATGCCTAGGGATGAGTGCCGAGCACAAAGAGAAAAAAAAACTCTTTGGAGGCATGATCACCAATTTTAAGCCAGTGAAGTTGAGCTTTGATTTGAGCACCTCTAGCAGTATAAGCATCAACCACTTGCTTTTGCTACCTTAAATCTACCATCCTGAATTGATGTGACAGAGAGAAAGGACTGGCCGCCAAAGCCTCCATAGTGGTATGCAAGTTGACAGTGGTGGCCGCATAAGAGAGCTGATGAAAGATAGCCAACTGGCACCCATAAATGTGCAAGAAACATGCAGTATGAATGATGACATCATTCCACCAAGCAATCCAACCTGTATGGCCAGGTGGCCTGCACTCCAAATTCCACACCTGGTGAATGTGGACTAGGGTGGGCTTATGACAAAGCAAAGACGTGTTAAAAAATAATTAGGTCTTACATGTGCAGGTTTGAAGAGATGCCAATTCAATGCGAAATTGAATTGGAAAGTGATCAGAAAGAGTTACATCCACTAACGACTTTACTGGCAAGGCAGAACTAGAAAAGGAAAAAAAAGATTCAACCGAGATTATGGCACAATCAAGGCATTTAAAGACTCTGTCAAAACCATCCCTGTAGTTACACCAAGTGCGCCAGAGAGAATGAGAATGGTGGTGACCCATATTGGGATGAAAAGGACCCAATTTATTGTGCATGTAAAACCACGCCTCCCTTTCGCTCGTAGCCCAACGGAAAGGCAAGGTGCCATCCTTGTCATATACCATCTCCACCATATTGAAATTGTCATAGAGCAACCAGGTGGCAATTGGCAGAGAATCAACAATCCAATGCCAAAGCCGACAGTGCTCCACGACATCATTAGAGGCATAAACATTAATAATCCTGAAGGAGTAATTCTCAATATTGAGAAGAACCTAGACCACCCACTAGGAGGGGTCAACCCCATGGTCCACCATGCATGAATGCAATTATGGGGCCAAAAGAGTAGCAACTCCACCATGACTAGCTTCATGCAAAGTGCAAAACATAGTATTGGCTGGCCAAATAGAGCGCCAAGCCGAAGCTAGCAAAAAACCTAAATTTTAACTTCCTGGAGACAAAGCACTTCAATCCCTGAGTATTTCTGCAAAGTATTCCTAACAGAATACTTCCTGGAGAGGTCAATTAGACCTCGAACATTCCATGAAATAAAATTCATGGATGAAAATCTTCCATAATTGCAAAATCCAAGTCCTCTTCAACCAGGGTAGAGAAGCTATTCTTCAAAAACTCTTGTGGAACAAAACCAAGCTGAATAGGAGGAGAAAACCTCCATTTTTCGGGCACATATTCTCCTTCTTCCGGTAGAGGCGACGGGCTACGAGACCGCTGTTGAGCTCCCGATGCGAAAGAAAAAGCCGATTGAGCACACAAAACAGCCACAGGCTAAGGTGTGGCCTTTGACCTGGGTTGTACAACAATAAAAGTGGCTCTTGAGGGAGCAACTATCCCCTTCTCTGAAGGGTTTGAAACCATTTTGGTTATTTCAAGGGCCTTGGGAGCCGACCCAAAACCAGACAAATTATTTTTTCCGGTTTGAAACCGTAGTCCACTTTGTTTCAGCCTTAGCAGAAGGCTCTGCCTAATGAGGCTTTTCAATATCCTGTGACTGTGAAGATGTACGAGGAACTGTCAAAGGTCAGTCCTTGATCTTGTGGTTAGTTGACTGGCACTGATAGCACATGTTGGGTAGATTGAAATATGTGACTTTCTGGGTGTGTCTAATAGCATCAATTCGGATTTCTACAGACTCTTTCAAATCTTGGGATAAATCAACTTCCACACAAACCCTCTTTTATGGATGGGCTTGGAAGAACCTATTAGGTTTGATACAAATAACCCTCCCCAAAGAGGAAGCAATATGGTTCAGGAAGGGCACGCACGGTAGAGGTAACCTGGGAAACTCAATCCAGACCAAGACACACATTTTGGTGTCGTCTGAGATAGAAAAATCCTGAGTCCATGCTTGGAAAACCAACAAGGAGGACCTAACATACTAGGGTCCATGACCCAAAATAGCTTGGACATGACTAACTTTCGCAAAGCGGAACAAAAAAAATCTTTGGTCAGATTTTGGACCATATCAAGGTGGATCCCATGAGGGACCTAGGCCTTACTGACCCATTCTTTTAGCACACTT
>CM021100.1:629177432-629248138 GCA_007115665.2 Sequoiadendron giganteum
AGTTATAAACACTGATTCAGCCCCCCCTCTCAGTGTATTTTCACTCCAACAGTGACACATAATGAGAAGGGGTTGCTACCTCAAGGTGAATCTACATAGTCCAATAAAGGAAAGAGTCTACATAATAGACCTTACAATATTCATTGGTATAAAAGACCACAACATAATGGAAGATTTGCTAAAAAATGTAAATTTATAACTTCAAGACAAAGATGTGCCTAACCCTTTGACCAAAGAAGTTAATTATCAAGATGATAATTTATGGTATGATTAAGATTTTATCCAACACAACCCTCTCAACCATGTTGTTGCACTCTCTATGGATAGAAATAAATAATTCCAAATGATGAATATGGTCTTGAATATTATGAGGATAACATTTATCAATTTGATGAATTAGTCTATGATCAAGGAAAGGATATAATATGTCATGACAAAATTAATAATAATGAAAAAATATTCCAAGTTCATGACAAGGTAGGTTCACATCCTTATCAACTACCAACTCATGGTTTTGAGCATATGAGGCCTCTTATGAATAAAGGTATAAGAGGACTAGACATTCAATTGAGGATATCAAGACTCTCATTAATGCCATCGTGGTGTGAGCCTAAAATAGAAATCATTTGATAAATAAGATTGTTCAAGTGCAAACATAGAATGTTAATAAGTCAGATGTAGTGACACAAAAGGTTAACACTAGTAAACAAAGAGATAATGTTGATGGTTGATAACATGTCTCAGTTAAGAAGGCTATTGATAAGAGAAAAATTATAGAACAACAACAAAGTAAGAAAGGTACACCCCTAAGAATCAATTCCCACTTGTGCAAGAAAAATAGACTATTGTTAGTGGAGACAAGATTGTAAACACAAAGGAGTCCAGGAAGGGGAAGGGGAAAATAATGAACCAAGAGCCTCCATTTTCCCAAGATGGAAAGGAAATAAGACATAATCAGGTTATTTCTTTTGTTAGTAAAGTGGTTTCATGTATACCAAATACCAATATGGTGACCATAGCACCAAATACCTCTTTTCCACAAAACACCACAATTAATATGGGAATGAGTTTGGTAAGAGTTTCTATTCCTTTGACTAAAGCTATTATAATTCCAGAACATAGATAACATGTTATGTATTTTATTTTAGAGGTTGTATACGAACCACTAGCTAATACCCCAATTGAAAAAGAAGAGAAGGTAAAGAATACTATGGAGATATACCTCAGTGCATTAATGGTGAACAACCAATTAGTTGTCAATCCCTTTTATACCACTCTAATAATTTATTGTTGGCTTCTCCATAACTCCATGCTTAATTTAGGTGTGTCCAAAAATATCATGCTGCTTGAGGTAATGAATGACCTTGATTTGGAAGTGTCAAATTTCTATGACAAATGTTTTGCTATGGACTCTAAAGAAGTGAATGCTATTTGATTAGTAAGTGATATAGAAGTCTGAATTGCTTCTTACCATGATAAAGTGTTCATGATGGATATTATTGTGGTTGATTATCCTTCTAAATGAGGAATTTTTTTATCATGCAAATGAAAATCTTACATTGGTGGAAGCATATGGATGGATTTATCATATGCCACCATCCCTTTGCATGGAGAGAACATGAGATTAACATGGAAAAAAAGGTTCCAAGATAAATTTGAGGACAAGTATAAGTCTCTTGACCATTTAAACTTCTTTGATACTAGTATTAATCATATGATTGGATTTTGCGATGAGAAAATTATCCCTATTTCACAAGATACTGAGAAAGAGATAAAATATGGTCTTTGGACTATGTTTTTTTATAGAGATTTCTTAAGTGAAGGTAATGGTGTAGGTGTTGTGTTGGTATCTTTGAATGGTGAGAATCACAAATTTTCTTTTAGATTAACTCACATTGTAGACACCTAGAAATGTCTAACACATTCTTCTAATTCGTCAATTCTCATCATCGCCACACATCATGTATTCTTATAGTTCATCATTTCCAGTCATTATCACTCATCACCCTTTCATCATTGTTAATTAAATTATTTCTAATTATTTGATTAAATTAATACATTTCCATCCATTAATTAAATAGTTTTTAATTATTTAATTAATTTCAAATATTCTTCTTATCCACATAATTAATTAATTAGCTAATTATTCTTCTAAAATTAAATAAATTTTTTATTTATTTAGTTTGCACATTCTTCTATAAAAAAATATTTTATTTATTTTTTCTAATTATATCATCTCTAGTCTTCTAATCTTATCTTCAGTCTTCTGATCCTAAATTGAGGAACTAAACTAAATTTAGTGATCATTCCTAAAAATAGTGAGTGAAATTCACTTCACTTAACTTCATCTTTTTATGCAAGCCCATGCACGTCTTGATCACTCATCCATCCTCATCCATTTCTTTGATCTCATATCTTGAAATCCTATAAATCAAACAATTATTGATCAAGCAATCCCTCCTCGAATTTATATCCAAGCTCCTCAAATCCATATCCAAGCTCCTCGAATTCACATCCAAGATCCTCAAATTTGCATTCAGTCTCCTCGAATCAACAACTACACTATACTAAATTCATCTTGATTTTGCACAACAAGGCTATGCTATGTGCATGAGCAATCCACATACCATTTCAAAAAGCATAATATTATACTTTTGACAATGGAGTAAGGCTTGGAATATTTGGGTGAGGTAAAATAGGTTAGATTAGCTTAGCTTGATTTACGTTCTTGTTATTTAATTGCTTCCATTTGATTATTGCTATTATTTTATTGGTAATAGGTTTATTTGGTCATTGTATTTGGGATTATTGATGATCTTCATTTGATATCAGATCCTTGATTACACGACATTATTCATATTCACATTCTGGCACACCCGATGGGATCCACATCCCTAATTTAACATCCAATTGAGTTTTATTGATATTTTTAGGTTTTAGGTTCTAGTGATGTAGTTGAACCCAAATCGAGACCTTTGACATGTATATCAATTATTTTGACAATATGAAAATGTGTTTGCAACCTAGAATGATGCTTCTGAGGCTAGATCGACACATTTGATCTCTTTGTTTGTAGGTTAGAAGACACAAAAATGCTATTAAAAACTACAATAACACTTTTGACATATTTTGATGATATTAATGTTACATCGATGCATCTAAAATCTATAGCGACACATCTGAGATAAAATTGGTACTCCTAAAATTTATAGCAACACATCTAGGATAAATCAATGTTTTTGAAATATATAGCGACACAATTGAGATAAGTTGACTCTTTTGAAATATATAGTGATGCATCTAAGGTAAATCAACGCTCCTAAAATTTATAATGATACATCTGAGGTAGGTCAATGTATCTAACTATGAAATGATGCATTCAAAATTCACAGTAACAGATTTGATTTTACAATGATACATTTGATTTAGTTTATTATATGTTGTCTATTATATCTTGCCAATCAAAACAAGTCAAAATTTATCTTACAAATAAGTCAAAATTAGTCAATATAATTTTTCCAAAATCCTCAAAATTTAAGTTGCAAACCAATCTTCACATACATTCATATTCCATAAGGTCTTCATAATTTTAATACCTATTACAAGGTCACAACATGAGAAATCATGGAGTCTAATCCTACTAGTTCAAACTTCAGATCACGTATGGGTGTTATTAAATAAAAGTTTGGAATGACTTGTCATTTATTTGATCCTCATGAGTACTGAACTCCACAAGCAAAATAAAAATATCAATATCCACCCATCATCATAAAAGAAATCACAAATGGATATGTGGAATCTAGGGAATTTATTGAAGAGAAACTTTTAGAAATAAAACAAGACCCCTCCTTTTCTATTGAACTTGATGCACTTATTGCTTTGGATCCCAATATGTACTTTCTTAGATTTATACAAAGTGGCACAAAACTACCTTTTGCTTTCAACATAGCTACACTTAGGGAACAAGCCATCACACATGTCATGTCATATAATGTTTCCTCACATGAGAACACACCTATAGTTTTGTGTGAGGGGGGAAATCATAGATGCAAACAAGATAAATGTGTTTGAAATCAAAATCTAATCTAGAATCAAGAATACTAATCTAGATTTAATCCTACACTTATGAAATGAAACTAAGCTATTGAAAACATATTAGTAAATCCTATGATTACCAAATTGAATTTAAAACAAAAGTAAAGTGTTATCATCTCATATTGGAGTGTATTCATTTGATGTTGGATTGTTCATATCACTACGGATCCTCCATAGTTCATGTGCAAAGCTTTGATGAATGATATCTTGGTTGGTTGATCAAAGAAATGTTGAATCTCTAATGATGGTTGTGAATGTCAACAATACTTTGTTGTGGAAACGATGTTGACTCTTCAATCATTTTTTGTGAGGAAAGAGGTTTGTTATATAGAAAATGAGATTTGAAATGAATGATAAATATTTTGTTGGAGAATATCTAGATCAACGGTTGGAATGTGTTGAGAGGATTTAGACATGAATAGATTGTGCAAAGTAGATTAAACAATTTGTGTGATTGAAGAATAGATTGTCTAGTCAGGATTTAGATTGATCAACCAGGATTTAGATGGCTTAGTTAGGAAATAGATGGTTTAGTTAGCAATTAAAAATGATTAGTCAAAAAATTAGATTGATGAGTTAGCAATTTTGTAATTTTCTCAATCAGAAAGTGAGTGAGGAAAATTGATTAATTGATTTAATTAATTAATTCCTTTTTAGAGTTGAACGTGCATATCAAGTTTGAATTTTGCAAACAAAGTTGCATTAGTTTGATTTGAATAGTTTGATTTAATTATTCAAATTTTGGAGGGAAAAGTGAGTTAATTAAATTATTATGAAATTCTTTAATAATTCAATTAACTTAGGGGAATAAGGTGATTTAGTGACACAATCAAATAATTGGCATTATTTAATCAATTAGGATGAAATAAAGTGAGATTAAAGACTTTATTAAATAAATGTAATTTATTTAATTGGTCGTATTGGTAGAAATGTGAATTAATTAATTAATGTCATTTTGTTCAATTAATTGCAAAAATAGGGTTTTGAGGACTTTATTAAATAAATAAAATTTATTTAATTTGTTGAAAATGGTGAAAAAGTGAATTGATTAAATAATATTGTATTATTCAATTAATAGAGGAAATTAGGGTTTTGGATGTTGTTTGATGTTTTTTGATGCTATTTAGGGTGTGCGATAGGTGTTAGTTCAATTTTACATGTCTACATTTCCCCCTCTTTGATACAAAATATCGATTGCTTTGTTTCAAAGATTCTATTTTTAAGATCAAGTTTTTGAAAAAAAATATGCCCCACTGTGCTTCGACGGTCAGCAAAATGATGGTAGGACTCTGTGTTTCCCCCTTGAGAGGTTGGCCAATTTTTTTGATTTTGAGGTCATGCTCACAACATTGTTCTATTTTAGTTTAGTTGTGCTTAGGACAAAAAATAGGTCTATAGGTCCCTCGTTGCTCATTTAGTTATTTTTAAGATGTCCTAATTTGAACATAGGAAGGTTCCCTAAGTAAAAATTAGGGTTTCCTAGGTAAAATTAGGGTTTTGTGACGGTTAATATAGGAAATTAGGCTTCTAATTGGCTCATTTGTGCTTTGATCCTATAGCTAATTCTTGTCTCTAGATTTCTCATTTTGTCAGTTGTCGAGGAGAAATGCCAAGGATTCAAGGAACCCAACATCGTTCAAACCTAGTTTAGGAGTTTGGACAGACCATAGGAATTGGTGGCTATGTACCTTGTCGCTTCTCATTTTAATCTTATCATGTTCTTGTATTGTGTGTACAAAGTTCCTTGAGTCAATAGTGAAGTTCTGATGATTTCAAAGCATCTGCATCATTTTCCTTGCATTTTCTAGGTTAGGAATCTCTCATTTGACCCAAAAACCCTTGCCCTTGCTTAAGATCCTTACCTTTTCTCTAAAACTTTTCCCTTGTTTCATGTAGTTGCTCTAAAACCTCACTTATACTCTAGGTCCTTGCATTTGTTTGTTATTTTGAATGTTTCCTTGCATCTACTAAAGACCCTCACACTTGCTTTAGATCCTTTCATTTAATTTTCTTGCCCTTGACTTAATCTCTCACCCTTGCTTTAAACCCTCACCTTTGCTCTTGTTTCTTTGCATTTTCTCTTGTTTGTTTGCTTTTGCTAAATCTTGCTAGCATTTTCTTTTGTTTCTTTGCATTTGCTAAATCTTACTAGAATTTACTCTTGTTTCATTACATTTGCTAAATCTTGCTAGCATTTTCCTGTTTATCATCCTAAGTGTTGTTTATCATCATTTTTGTGTCATTTCGTGTTCTTTTACGTGTTCAAAGAAAAACCCTAACATCGTGGGTTAAAATGATTACAGGTGGTCCTTAAACCACTATAGCCGAGGGAGAGACAACCTTAGGAAGTGTTTGATCCATTTACCAATTTTGATGTTCTAGAGCGAGAATTTATAGATGTAGTCAGGTTGTGTCATATCTATTACATGCCTCCCATTCAAATTCATACAATGATAATGACTGCACTTGTGGAGTGGTGACATTCAAAGATGTCCTCATTTTATTTACCCATAGGAGAGGCAACCATTATGCTCGAGGACATGTGGAGGATTCTCTGCATTCCCATCCATGGCAAGATCGTGACATATCATTTTTGACGAGGTACTCGTGCCATGGGGCGTGTGTTAGGTGTTAGGCACTTGGATGTGCAACAATTTGAGATTGATTTTTCTAAGTTTGTCGGCAGTGCAGACCTTGTTTCTCTTGTCCTTTGTGGTTTGATTTTGGGACTAGTTGTTCTTGATAGGAGAGGTCACCAGTTTCTTGTTGGATGGGGTATATGCATTGAGGGTATGTTTGAGCATGGTACCAAATATTCTTGGGGTCCATGTCTTCTCCCCATCTCTATAGAGATATGCATGAGGCTGTATATCGAGGCAAGAAATCCATTTCCATAGGCATCTCTCTTTTGCATATTTGGGCGTGAGAGCACATTGCAATGATGTGACCCGATGGTATACAAGATCATATTGATGGTGATCCATAATCCTATCATTATAGAGACTTTCTTCATTATAAATTTCCTGGGGATCTTCTATACTGGTGTCATGTGTTTGATGATATGCTAGATTTTGTTTGGAGACCTTATATGGACTGTGAAGCATGGCCAAAGGATTCAAAGAATCTTTTTTACTATTGATAGGCCTGATGGTTGATTGATCAATCTCTTTATCTGCTAGAGTGGTACTTACTTGATAGAGTTTTCTAGCAATTTGGGGAGAGACAGGGCTGGTTTCTTGATACTTATGAGGCTTGTTTCTGTTGAACTTGTTGGGGATAAGGATTCGGTTCGTCACCAAGATAGGAATCTAAGAAAATAGTGTCTTAGTGATTTCAATTCAAAATCACTCCAAAGACACACACTACTATACCATAAAGTGGAACTAGGCACAAAGTATCCCCCATTGATCCTCTGAGAGAAGTAAATGCAAAACAATAAAAAAATCAACATAAACAAATAGCCATGAAAGACAAAAAGGATGACAAACAAATATACGTGGGGAAAACCCTTTCGGGTAAAAAATCCCACACTCCAAAAGATCAAGCCATTGCATTATTCAACAATAGAAAATAGTTACAATATAATCTCAGGCTCATAGCCTATGCAGGAGTCACATCTTGTTCATCTGGAGAAAGGAAGGAAACACAAAACCAAAACCTTCATACTGTTCCAGCACCTTCACAACACATAGTGTAGATTCCCTTCAAATCCTCATAACATACTATCATAGCCAACCCCTCAACCAACGTAGCCACTCGGTCTCACAACATGTTCACATTGTTCAGATCCAAGAGACAGAGTGTTCACAGTTACCATGCCTTAGCATACTGCTCGAACACACTTCACATCTCTCTCACTCACAACCGTCACCTTTTGGTTTACATATATTAATGTATATCTCTGACTGAGCCATACATCGCATTCAATGATCCAACCAATCACTGACCCTTAGGTTCATGCATCGAACAACTAGACACACATCCAATCTGCACAAATCTCCTTTGCATCAAGCCACCCAGGCAATAACTTCTTTCCTTAATCAAGTCCCTGTTTGCCACCCTGAATCAGCAACAATAACTTCTTTTGGCTTTTAGCCAAAAAACCTACTAAGCTAAGCCACGTGTCCACCATCCATTTGCTGGTCACATCTGATAGTCGATCAAATCAGTCCAACTTAGTCAATCGAGTTTCAAGCTCATCCGAGCTCCTACTGCGTTACCGTCGAGCTCAAAAATACCTGTTGCGGTATGGCGGTGAGCTCGCCCGAGCTCACTCCATCATTTACCGCATTACCACTGCTCTGACTGTTTTGCCTTGCAGTATGGTGGTAAGCCATCCAAGCTCCTTTGAGCTCTAGCCCAAGTCTTCACCATGCTCTGTATTCTCCTTTGTCTTCGACCAACCAGATTCTTCCAACTTGCCACGTGTTGCCCTATCATTCGCCTGCTGCTGTGACACCGAGTCCAACCTGGTCAAACTCTGACTTAGGCTCATTCGAGCTCCTACCGCTCTAAAACAGTCTAGACCAACATGCCTCACGGTATGGTGGTAAGCCATCCGAGCTCCTTCGAGCTCTGGCCCACAGACTGCCACCATGCTACCGCAACCCCTATTGGCTCACCTCACGGTATGGTGGTAATCGCCATGTTTGACTGCTGGCGGTCTTACCATGGCCATCGTGGTCAATCACTTGATTGACCATGGTACAACGGTAATCGCTAGGCCACCAACCAGGCCTCTAGCGGTCTTACCACGACCACTGTGGTGAGTGAACTCACCAAACGGGGTGGTGGTGGTAACCACCAAGTCCACCAGAGGTAGTCTCACCGCACTACCATGGTAAGTTGACCCACCACCTACGGTATGGTGGTAACCACCAAAGCCAGACGAAAAGACCATTACCACGACGAGGAAGGAGATTGCACACGATAAAAAGGTAATCACCAAACCCATCACCATGGTACCGCCAGAGCAGAAATGAAGACCACTGTAGTATGGTGGTAAAGGCAGAAAACATGAAGAAAACACCTAAGTCTTCAATGGAAAAGACCAGAAAGTTGAGGCAAACTTTCCCAACAGAACCACCTGAGAGGTTCAAGTATGGGTTTACAAGCAGATAGAGATGTTGTTGTTGTTGCATTTAGAGAACTTTCCCCAATAGGATGGGTTTGACCGATTGGTTTAGTAGATCTAGGTACCACACTTGATTTTGGTCAGTGGTGGGCATGACACAGGCCTTTGAGATTCACAAATTTTGGGGGTGATCCTTCATTAGGTGGAGTAGGTATTACAGGTTGGCATGCAAAGTGATTTCACATTGAGGTTCTTATAGAGCAGTTGGATAGGGCCCGACATGATGGGGCATAGGGTGGTCATGATGAGAATATGCCTCAGGCATAGGGTCATGGACAAGTTTCAGGTCCCCCTCCACCACCCGAGGATGGAGGTATACAATTAGCTCAAATGACTTCCCCTAGAGATGCAAAGATATTGTGACATGTTGTATATGCTCAAGTTGTTACTTTGACCATAAAGAGGGATAGTTTGAGGGCTGAGCAAGATGGTGAGAGTGGGAAACGACATGTTGTAGAGGCTTAGGTACAATTTCTTATGCAGGAGGGAGATACTCTCAGGGTAGAGTGTGATAGTATGTGAGTTGAGCGAGATTAGTTTTTATAGATGGCTACATACTATTAGACCTTGTATGATGCTACTATTCCTAGGGTTTCTCAATGTCCACAATTCAAAGACCCTAGTGTTGTAGGTGATGGTGGTGGTGGTGGCAAGGTAGGTGACCATTCCATTAGATAGTCAGATTTATATGGTGGTCCACAACTTGGTCTATATGGTTCCTTCATGTTAGGTAGTTTTACTTTTTTTTACTTGATCCTTATGTTGTTTATTGCTCAGAGACATATTACAAACATGATTTTTGTATATATATTCATCGGCCTAGTCAAGGCCTTGTATATATATTATTTTGTATTATCCTATCAAACTTGTTTCATTGTTGATGATGTACTATGAAATTCTCCCATTTTTTGATGATGATATATATGAGATATACCTTCCTTGATTCAACTTCATTTTATGTTTATATGATGATGTATGGATGATGATGCATGATGATGTATGCTTATGTAAATTTTTGTACTTTTCTGATGTATGCATATGACATGGATGGATTAATCATACTTTGTTTCATATGATGTTTATTATGGATGATCAATATATCATTTGATATATGATGTTTATGTGATGTACGAATGATATATGATATATGTATGCCCTATTCATGATTCATGATGTTTTGATTGCTTTATTATCATCAAGATATGTAATGATGACATTGTGGATGCATGATAGATATGGTACTAATGATATTGTGATGAAGGATGGATGTCAGTTAGAAGAATTATTTGATGATGGATATAAATTTTATGTTGTTAGTAGTTGATGATGTCGCTTTTGCTTTGCTTGGAGGCTTCATAATTTTGAACAATCTTGTTTGATGTAGAAAATAGATACGATGCACTAGGGTATTAATGAACAATGCGACTTTGTATCCATTGCATGGACTTTGACTCTTCAAACAAAGAATACTCTTTCTCATACTAGACATACAAAAACTTTGTTTAAAGTATATAGTCAAGTTGTGTTAAAAACGTTTTGGACCATTTACATAGAGAGGTATAAAATACAAAATATGCAACCGCTACATGAATTTTAGACCATTTACATAGAGAGGTATGAAATACCTAACATGCAACTACTACACAAATTTCAAACCATTTATATAGAAAGGTATGAAATACTTAACATGTAGTTCTGCTACACGAATTGTTTCAACACAACTTCCATACACTCAATAAAGCAAGTATTCACCATGGTAGTTTAACAAAAATATCCAAAAAACAACAAACTAAAATGACACTCAATTACTGCCATTCCTTCTCCTCTAAATCCTTATGGATATCCTTGAGAGATCATGGGAATGAGTAGATAATGTAAATCAAAAAGATAAGATCACAAAAAGATAAAACAATGTTGTTGTATCACTTACCATATCTATTATGGGACTATTATCTGATGTTGATCATGTCTATCATAGAAACAAATCCGTTAAGACATATCTCAGGATGTTGTTGGGAAATTTCAATAGATAGGTAGTTATACTTATCTTTGTTTCATCTATTTGTGTTCAAATATTTGTGATTGTTTTCTTGAAAGTTCTAGCTTTTAATGTTGCTTTGTTTCTTTGTTTGTTTTGTCAAAGGGCGAAGATGGCGATTTTTTTATTTTTATTGTGGACTGTGATGATGAAGATAAAACTTTTTGATTTTATAAGTTTTATGATGCTATTTTTTGTTGTTTTCAGGGGACTAACCTAGAGCCTGGGGGCTCATCAAAGATAAGCCTTGCCTACTTTGTACACAAAGAGGCTCGTAGTTCACTTGGTTTAGATGTTTTTGGATCTTTTTTGTTTTGTGAATGTTTTTGGGTTTTGACTTTTTGATTGTTTTTGGATTTTGTATTTTTTGACTAAGTTTAAATTAAGCTTGTTAGAAACCTAAGGGGACTGACCTAAGGTCTTGAGGGCTATTAAGCCTTGCCTATGTTGTACACGCAAAGACCACGTAGTTTGATCATTTGACTCAAAGCATAAACTTTTTTTTTGGGTTTCAAAACAACATTGATAACTTGGATTGATATTCCACTTCTATGTCTAGAGGATATGTTGTGGGAAATATACTTGAAATAGCTATGGGTTTCAAGAAAATGTTGATATCTTAGACTGTTTGAGTGAAGGAATAACCCAACGATGTTGTTTTATTTTTGATATTTTCAAATGTTTTTGATTTTTTTTTGTTTTTGACCTTGATAGGACGCTCAAAGATCTAACCCATGACCAACTTCGAGATGTTTCTCCCAGTTGAAGACAAGATGAATTTCCCTAATTAGTAACAAGCCATGGTTGAATACATGTTTTATTATGGAATGGATGGGTGGATGTCATGAATAGTACCAGTAGATAATGACGTGAGTCTTATTCAAACATAGCACTTGTTTGCTAGGTTTTCACCATGGTACCTATTCTAGGAGTGCCACAAAGTGGTTTTCACTCAAATAACATTTTATTTCTCTTTACTATTTTTCTTTCTTTTTTCATTTTTACCCTTTTCCCGGGGTGTAAGATGTTGAAAACTTGGATTGATATTTCACTTCTTTTTTCTAGAGGATATATTGTGGAAAAGCTTACTTGAACTAGTTGTGGGGTTCAAGCAACTATTGATATCTTAGAAGTGTTGAGCAAAGGAAAAATCCATGTTTTTGGAATCTTTGAAGGTTACCTTGGTAGTGCATTGGTGGTATGCCTTGTTTTTGGAATGAAATGTTTTGAAGGTTACTCCAGTGGTACGTTGGTGGGATACCTTGTTGTGGAACAAACTATTTTGAAGGTTACCCTATTTGTGGTACACCTTTTTGTTTTGGATGAATTGTTTCGATGGTTACCCTGATAGTGCGTTGGTGGTGTACCTTATTTTTGGGGTGAATTGGGAAGGGTATCATGTGGTACAACTTGTTATTTGGGATGAATTGTTTCAAAGGTTACCTTGATAGTGTGTTGGTGGTATACCTTGTTGTTGGGACAATGTATAGATCACAACATGAGCTAGAAGACATAGATCAAGTTTTGTTTTGAAGCAAGATGTAAGTACTTGCCCCCTAGTGTCTAGCAATGTAGGTAACGAGTTATCTTGTGATAGAATAACATGTTTGGATAGAGTATTCCCTTTTGGACAATGCCTCATGGCTCAAATGATGCTGGATAGGATAGGATCAATGACAACAACCCATGTCAAGATATTTTCCATAAGAAAGTGTAAAGTGTATACCAAACATTTGTTAAAATCAAGATAAGTTGGATTTGGATAAATGGATTAGATTTATTATGGATCAGATGAGATGCTTCCCCCTGAAATGGTGCACGTAGATGCTCGATTCTTACACATGACGCCTATTTGCCAATTTTTCATCATGGTACTTGTCCAAAGTGCCACGATAGTGGTTTTCACTAGAGGACGATTTTTCTCTTGACTTTTTCTTTCTTTTTCTTGATTTTTGATGTCACACAAAATGCCTGTTCACTAGGTTTTCATTTATGGTGACAATTTTTTGCTCATGTTGAACCACTTGGTGGTGCTAATGTAGACGTTTTTTGTGCTAATATGGTTGTTGTTTCTATCATGATGTGCCAACAATATCTTGCTTGGAGGAGTTTTTTTGCTAAGACATGAGTGCTTGAATGTAACCCTTGATAATTCTTACCTTCCTTGTCGATACTTGAGTTAACCTTACCTTGATGTGCACATCATGATAGAGTGCCCTTAGAATCCTTATTGTAAAGAGTTACTGCCAATGCATGGATAATGCAAGATTTAGATATCTTGGATGGAAAAATATGTTGAGGGATATGACATTTAGATGGATTGGTGGATAGTTTGGAACCTTTTATTTTCCAAACTTGGGATGATGAGCAACGATAGGTGGATATGGAGATTTGATTGGGACAAATGTCTTGATATACCTTGTAGGTCACTCTTGAAGCTTTATTTTGCATTGTTGGATTTTTTTGATGGACGAAATTCCCTTTTTGATTTTTCCCCATAGTTTCTTTAACTAATGGAGTTTGATAGGGATGATTTTCTTGTTTTTTTCTTTTGTATCCATTTTAATTTGTCTTGTAAATTTTGTTTTAATGATTCTTCTACTTCAATGACTTGTTCCTTTCTTTGATATAGCTTTTTCACTTGTTTTCGGTCCCAATCAGAGGGTTGAAATATGTGTGGATTCCAA
Organism: Sequoiadendron giganteum; assembly: GCA_007115665.2. Taxonomy (NCBI): domain Eukaryota; kingdom Viridiplantae; phylum Streptophyta; class Pinopsida; order Cupressales; family Cupressaceae; genus Sequoiadendron; species Sequoiadendron giganteum. The sequence goes on from CM021100.1 coordinate 629,191,387, forward strand.
TTCATGACATGGATAGTTGTAGCATTGGTAGAAATTTTATCATAAGGACTCTTCATGCTCTCTATATTGATGCTTGCATTAGATAAAGCTTCCCCCAATATTATAGAGATATCCCTAATATGTCTAGATCCCTTGATTTCTAAATAACCCGGACCTTGATACTTAGGAGTGCCAATAATCTATACCAGTTCTAAGATGCCCTATTCATGTAGGACTAATCCTCTGTGGATATAAGGAATCCATTGAAAAAAAAAAAATTGTAATAGGATGTGTCTTACCTTGGAAACAAGGTGCTAATCCTTCTCTACTTTGTTGTGGATCTTCAAATGTGATAGCTTCTTCACTGATAGGATCTTTCATATGTGGGATAACTTCCTAATTTATATCTTTGGCTTGATTATGTGAAATATCAAATTTTGATGGCCCTTCAAAATATATTAGTGCTTCTTTGACTATTGTATACACAATGCTTTGCTGCTCAGGATTATTATTTATCTTTGCTGATTTTAAGATACTATGCTCCATATTTTTATGCTCGATGTATTCAACCTTCTTGGAGATGTTTATGATCTTAATGCTTCTTCTTGATTAATTTCAGATATATCTATAGATTCTGCCATGCTTTGATCATGTGTAAAGATGTTAAGAGTAGGTGACTCTTGTTCCTTGTTTATGACATCAAGAGCATGAGACTCTTGTTTTAGATGAAGATCATCTACATGTGCATTAGGAGTAAGCATCTCATGGATAGATGTATGTGTGCTTGGAATATGGATGTGTTTTTCTTTAGGAAAACCTTGGATGTCTTGGAAGACATCTGCCAAGTAATTATAGGATTTTGATGGTAGGGATTCTTGATCTTTACTTTGTATGGTATTATCTTTGACAAGTGTTGGTTCGCATTCTTGACATGAATCAACTTCAAAGAAGGGATTTCCTATAAAGGGTCCTTGGATTTTCTAAAAATGTGGGCATATGGGTGATAACTCTTGGATTAGATTTTTTGCATTGGGTATAAGTGTGGGATTAAGATTATTTTGATCATTAATATGTACTACCTTGAGGTTGGATGATGTCAATATATCTTGTACTGGATCATTTCTAGACTTGGGTGATTGATTTTGATCATGCTTGGGATTAAATTCTTGATGTATGCCCTCTTTCTCACTAGATGATGTAGAGACATTGTCAATACGATCAATGATAGATAGCTCTTGATAATTATTTTCAAATTTTGAGGTTGAGACATTGTCAATGCTTTCATTGGTAGATGGACTTTGAACGTCATCTTTAATAGCTATTTATCCTTGATCAATAAGGTCTTGGATGATATTTTTTGAGTGTAACACATCTGTTCATTAGGTGGCCCTTGATTTTATGGAACTCACATCATTTGTACTGGTTATACCAAGGGGGTTTAAAGTTTGGTTCACCATAAGTTGGATTGTCATTGATTTTAATAAGGTCTTGTTGTGCTAGTTTGTGCATGATTACCTCTAAAGTCTCTCCTAAAGGGATGAATTTCCTTCTTGGTTGATCGCATTGCCTCTTTTTCCCTCCCTGATTTGTCTGCCCTTGATCTTGTTGTTGGTTTTTTGATTGATTATTTTGGTAACCAAGTTGATTTTTATTTTATAACTGCAAGGTTATATCATTAGTAGGTGTGTTCATTTGGTTTGGAAGGATATTATAACCTTGTTGTTCGATGACATTTGCTTGATCATACATGGATTTTTTTAAGGCATGGACCCTTGATAACCATGTTGTGTATAAGGAATCCTTTGATCTTGAGTTTGAGATGTGCCTTGATGTTACAAAACTCCTTGATACTATGTTTGAGGTACATGTTGATATTGCATTTGAGGTGTAGCTTGATATTGCATTTGAATTATGCCTTGATATTGTAGTTGAGGTACACCTTGATATTGCATTTGAGATACATCTTGATATTGCATTTGAGGTACACCTTGATATTGTATTAGGGACACCTTGATATTGCATTTGAGGTACACCTTGATATTGCATTTGAGGTACATCTTGATATTACAGATTTTGTTTTGGCCATTGATGTTGTGACCCTTGATAAGAGTGATTTGGGTAATAGATTGTTGTTGACATGTTTTTTATGATGCTCAATACCCTAACGTAAGGTCACTTGGTTTATATCCTCATGGGTCCCTTCTATCATATTTGGTTTTTGTTGGGGGTATACTAGCACTGCTTTTGTTCGTTTCCATGTTCTTCCTATGTTGTGATTTTTTAGTTGTCATAAAAAACTTCCAAGCTTTGGTGAGTGTTTTTGTGACCTTTAGTCTCTGAAAAGGATTTGTCCTATTGTTGCAAAGCATGCATAGAAATGGTATAGCGTATTTTTATGGATGCAATATCTTCTCTAGATGTAAGCTTTGGAAAAAGTTTTCATAGGGTGGTTCTTGGAAAGACGAAATATGGATTCCCACTTAAGGATTTTTCTCTTGTTTGTGATTCAACCATCATGTTCAGTATTTTTTTGGATGTGTTCTTTTTAGATCAAACATAAAATTTGATGTCAAGATTGTTTTGGATGTATTTGGTAATTTTAACATAAATAAGCATTTAAAACCCTAGTGGATAGAAACCATTCTTTTAGGTAGGCCTGCCTCATGCTCCGAAGAGATGCTTTTACATGCAACTTATGGCGCAGGCCTATAGTCAAACTTGGAAAGTAACTTCTTAAAAGTAAATTCTGATGCACCACTTTCAAAGAATGTTTTTGGATAAAGGGGTAGCTTCTAAAACAATTTGGATTTTAGTAATGTTCTGGGGATATTATTTTCAGGCCCCTATACATACAATGTTTTGCTTCAATTAAGAATCCTCCAAACCCTTGTGGGTTTTTATGCATCATGAGGATCTGAGGGAGAATACATCAGCATAGGCCAAAAATAGCTAGTGGGATGATGAACTTTCCTCACACCCACAAATTATTTATATATCAGTCCAGAATGAAAGTACCTCTTGGGTCACCTATGAGCTCTCTAGCATGGGATGTGTCTCAATAGGTAGGCCATCTAAAAGGTATGCTTGAAAAATTTGTGAAGCTTAAGATCTTTTCGCTCACCCAAGATCACCAAAAGGTGCAAGGGGAGAAGACAACCATCTAGCTTGCCAAACACTAAATGCACAACATACAATTCATAGCAATTTGATTCTTTTTAAGCACCTCAAAAGGTGTTATCCCCAAGAATATGTGAATAAATCATGACAAATTTTATTTTTAATTGCACCAATATGAATTATTTTGGATATCAATCACTTAAGATATCAATGGTGCAAGATAGAAAGAATATTTTTTCATTTTTAAGCCCAAATTTGAGTGTTTCTAAGAAATCAATCTTGGTCTTAACTTGGTCAACAAAAATAAAAACGAGCGTGTCAACAAAAATAAATCATTTTTCATTTGTTATTTTTATGCACCAAAATCAAAGTTCCTAATTATGAAAACTTGGAAATAGTTAATTTTTAGAGCACCTTAATTGAAATGTTTGTTTTTTTATACATCAAATGAGAATTCATAATTTAGAAAAAAATTGAAATAGTTCATTTTTAAGAGCACCAAAATGAAATATTCATTTGTGTTGTTCTTTCTAAAGTTCCAAATAAAGGTTCCTAATTTAAGAAAGCATGGAATGGTTCTTTTTAGGATCACCAAATGAAATATGCATTTGTGTTGTCCTTTTTAAAAGAACCAAATCAAAGTTTCTAACTTAACAAAAAATGTTTGTAAATCTAGAGTGCTTTGACCGTTCATCTACCCTACAAAAATGAGTTAGTGTTTCTCAAACCATACATACAAACACGTTAGTACCTGTCACACATTAAAAAATAGGCATATATTAGAAAAAAAATCAGTTACAAATTTGCAAATCTGAGACACATGTCTGTCAAAGCAAATGCACAAAAATCAGAGTCAAGTGCGTCCTCTGTTAGAGAGAAAATGCACAGGTTTAGAGAAAGTGTGCCCCAGTCAACAATCAAATGCTAAGAAAAAAATCAAGTGCACGGTTCTTGGTGTCAACTACGTGGTCTTTAGAGTCAAGTGCATGGTTTTCTTGACAAGAAATTGTAAACTTTTCTAGGACAGTGCGTGAAAACTTCTCCAAAAATGATTTTGAAACTTGTAACTTCAAAAATGGCTCATAGAAACGTTAATGTAGGGGACCATGGTCCGACCGAGTGTGCCAAAATGTGTGGGGGAATATCATAGATGCAAACAAGATAAATGTACTTGAAATTAGAATATAATCTAAGATTAAGAACACTAATCTATATATAATCCTAGACTTACAAAATGAAACTAAGCTATTGAAAACATAGTAGTAAATCCTATGATTACCAAATTGAGTTTAAAAAAAATTCAAAGTGTTACCATCCTGTATCAGAGTGTATTCAACTGATGTTGGATTGTTCATATCACTGTGAAGCCTCCATAGTTCATGTGCAAAGCTTTGATGAATGATATCTTGGTTGGTTGATCAAAGAAATGTTGAATCTCTAATGGTGGTTGTGAATGTCAGTAGTACTTTGTTGTGAAAATGTTGTTGACTCTTCGATCCTTTTTTGTGAGGAAAGAGGTTTGTTTTATAGAAAATGAGATTCAAAATGAACGATCAAGATCGTGTTGGAGAATATCCAGATCAACGGTTGAAAGGTGTTGAGAGGATTTAGACATGAATAGATTGTACAAAGTAGATTGCACAATTTGTGTGATTGAAGAATAGATTGTCTAGTTGGGGTTAAGATTGATCAGACATGATTTATATGGCTTAGTTAGGAAATAGATGGTTTATTCAATAATTAATATCGATTAGTCAGCAATTTAGATTGATTAGTCAACAATCATAATTTTCTCAATCAAAAATTGAGCAAGGAAATTGATTAATTGATTTAATTAATTAATTCCTTTTTGGAGTTGAACGTGCAAATCAAGTTTAACTTTTACAAACAAAGTTGCATTAGTTTGATTTGATTTTTGATGAATGATTTGAATAGTTTGATTTAATTATTCAAATTTTGGAGGAAAAAGTGAGTTATTTAAATTATTATGATTAATAATTCAATTAACTTAGGGGAATAAGGTGATTTAGTGACATAATCAAATAATTTGTGTTATTTAATCAATCAGGAAAAAATAAAGTGAGATTAGGACTTTATTAAATAAATGCAATCTATTTAATTATTTGAAATGATAGAAACATGAATTAATTAAATAATGCAATTTTATTCAATTGATTGCAAAAATAGGGTTTTGAGGACTTTATTAAATAAATAAAATTTATTTAATTTGTCAAAAATGATGAAAAAGTGAATTAACTAAATAAAGTTGTATTATTCAATTAATCAAGGGAATTAGGGTTTTGGATGTCGTTTGATGTTTTTTGATGCTATTTAGGGTGCGTGAAAGATGTTAGGTCAATTTTACATGTCTACAAGTTCAAGCTATCAATGAAGCTATACCACAACCTTCAATTCTAAACATACTTAGTCAACCAACTATACCATCATATGACACATATTTAATACCATTTTCCAAACAATTCGTAAATCCATTACATCAAAACCCAAATATGACCAATCAAACAATCTCACACATCTCAAATCTACCAAACACAAAAATTCCTCATTCAACACCACAAAAAATTAAAAGCTACTCAAACAATATTTTCATGGTACAAGCTTCCATATCTTATGTGCCTCTTAATATTCCATATTCTACATAAGCACCCAACATAACAAGGAGCACATATAATCCCAACAGTTCATATTAACCTCCCATTTCACAAATCCTATTTCTTACCATTTCAAAACAAGATTTTGCATTTAACATACCCAAAACATACAAAATCCCAGATTCTTCACAAAATCTCACATCTAACATATCCACAAACACAAGCATCCCCAACAATAATTCATTTCATAACAACAATCCCAATCCATTCCATTAATTATACCTACACAAACACATGTCACTCAAATTCAAAACTATTCATATAACATCCCTCAAAACATACCTCAACAATAATTCATTTCACAACCATAAGTCATTCCCAAGCAATAATTCATCCCACAAAATCAAAACACCTCATACAACTCATATAACATCCCCCAAAACATCTCATGAAACCAAAATACACCATACATATATTTATCCATTCCACAACACCAAACAAACACTCCATTTAACCAAACAACCCAAAAGATGACTTGGAATTAAAAATTCAAATATTGAACCAAAATAAAAACTGACATCCAACTAGGACAAATAAAGAGAAGCTATACTCATTAGTTGATAGAAACATGGCTATGATACCCTTCCCTCATAACTTTGAAATTCCTAAATTTGAAAAATACAAGGGAAGAGGTGATCCATGAGAACATATATGAGAATTTTACATAACATGTCTAGAGGTTGCATACAATAGGACAACGGGTCATAAAAAACCAAATTGTATGCAACTGAAAAATCTCATTCAAGATTATATTGAAAAAGGTGAAATCAATGTTGAGGATCATCCTAAAAATTCATTCAAAAATAATGACATAAATAATATCCATCACTCACATAATGAGAAATTTGACATATATCAAGATAATTTTTCCAAGCATGATCAAAACCATCCATCTATGTCTAGAAATTTCTCATCCCAAAATAATTGCATCAATAATAGTCATGGCCATAGCATATCCACCTCATTCTCCATAATAGGTCACATTGAAGAAGCTTGTCCACAAGAGGCCCCATATTTCCTTCCAGTAACTCACCCCCGAGACCTTTGTAATATCAATCTACACCATCCCCATCAAACCACTCACCCAATGTTGAAACCTTTCAGGATTTTCTCCAAGGGCTATCCATGATAGATAATCATGAATTCCAAGCTAATCCAGAATTTGATATAAATCTAATTTATGACCAAGAAATATCAGTCCAAGCACCATCATGCATCCCATCACTTATCATATCTACTCAAAATAAATTACCACCATGCCAACACTTTGAGACTATCCAAGAGTCCCTTATTCATATTCCATTATTAAACTCATATCTATTTCAAGAACACAATCCAAAGAATAAAGAAGAAAGCTCTAAAATTAATCCATATTCCAATAGATTTCACTAGAAAAGTAGATGATCTTGTTCATTTAAAAAAAGAGTCTTCCACTCTAGACACATTTGAAAATGATGAAGCTATATCTAAGTGCATAGGAATCCATGATGATATTCTAGCAAATGACCATGAAAAGGGTTTTTATATCAGATTTGAGGCAACACCACCTTTTGAAGAATGGTCAAAATTCCTTAGTCCTCAAACTCACGTCAAAGATATTGAACAACAAATTACTATAGATCATGTTGTTTATTTTTCTAGCTAGCTACTTGGGTTTTTCTAAATATTAGCTATTTCCTATTATCAAGAAGCCTAGATTAGTGGCCAATGAATGGAAGATTTATCTCACACTTTTCTCCCCTACACTTTAGGCTCTACAAAACTTAGGGGGTCAATCTTAATGAAATTGCATGCAAATCTTTAGATAATGGTGCAACATAGTGTCCAATAGATAAAATTCACACTTAATAACAAGGGTTTGTATGGCTACATTCATGAATGGTATATACCTTGTTCTCATTTCAACTCTAATATGAAGTGAAATAGAAAATAAACATAAAACATAAAACATAAAATAGTTGTTCAATTTAAGATTTGTTTATGAGTATGGGAGAAGAAAACAATGCAAGACCAGTGCCTGCCTTAAGAAAAAGAGTCACATATCATGCACTCATATTATAATGCTATAACATAATCTTGAGAACCTATTAACATCTATCACCTTATGATAGAAAGGTCTTCTTTAGCTTGCTATGAAATTATTCTTAATGATCGATCTAAAAATACAATACCTTCACTACCTTTTGTAAACACCTGAGAATGTCCTAAGCATATCACACACATGATTTCACTTACTAACACCACTTCTAGCATAATTCACCTAATTCCTTTGTTTAATTAAATATTGCCCAATTATTTAGTTAAATTAATTTAATTCTCCTATTAATTAAATAACTAAATCTATTTGATTAATTCATCATAATTCATCATTTTCTCCCCTTTTGATTCAATAATTTCAAATTATTTAATTAAATGCTAAAAATTCCACTTGATTAAATAATTCCAATTATTTAATTAAAGTTCCTAATTCTTCCAACTTGCATAATTAAGGGATCTTGTTGGAACTCTCATGGATTGTGAGCCCTTGATCTAATCCTTGATCCATGTCTCATGAATTATCAACCACTTGATCAATCCTTGATCCATGTCTTCCCCTCTCATTAGATTTTGTCTATTGATCCTCCAATTCAATCCTCACCATTGATCAATATCTCTCAAATATATAAATATCAGGCCTATTTCCTATCAATTCATCCACAATATTCATATCAAAGTTATTATCTCAAATTGATTACTCATTTATGAGAAATTTGAGAGTATCTTTTGTGAATCAACCCATTTTCAATCAAGTTTTTGCAACAATGGATAATGAATAAAACTAAGCAATCCACATCCACATCTATAACACCCCTCTATTTTTCTCTTATGTTAGATTCAATGCTTTGATTTTTTGATCACTATTTATGGAGTGATGTGGTCTATTTGTGGTGATGTGATGTACCTTCTTTGATGTTTTATCTGACATGCTTTGATTAGTGTAAATTATGGTTTGGTATAACATGATAATTGCACATGAGTATTTTAATTATGATTAGAACTGTCAGCTCATGATAAGTGTATTGGTGAAGGGGACGAAATAACATCACTCACTTGCGAGCGCCCGTGATTCCATGATTTTCTCTTCACGGTGTGTATTACTATGTTGTTTATATACATGTGCTTTGGTATCTTGTTTACAGGTTTGTAGGTACAAGACATCGACTCCACCTGGCTTCACAGGTTTGAGCATGTCGACCCAATGGTAAATTGATTGGGAGATAGTAGCTAGGTTACTTATGTCAGGTCTACACCCTAGCCTCAGTGTTTCATCAGGTTTAGTTAGTCGTGTTTGTTTAATTGTGTTTATCATTGCTTTAATTATTATGGTAAAATACTTTAAAAGAAATTTAATGAAATTCATTATTTAAAGTTGAAGAGTAGATTATGTATATTTTAAATGTTGAGTTTTAGAATTAATAAATAAATAAATGTAATTTAATTAATAAAAAAAATTAATCTTTGGATTAATTGATTTATTAATTAATTAAATTAATTAAATTGGTTATATTTGGATGGAAAATGTTTGAAATATTAAAATATTAAAATTTTGATTATTAAAAGGTTTTATTTAAGTGGGTTGTTGGAAGATATTTTTTGAAATTGCCAGTAAGTGTTAGAAAATTAATTAGTTTGTTGGAGAAATTAATTCCCGAGAGTTAATCTTGGCTTTGGGTGAGGAAGCGGAAAAAATTCTTCATGACAAGGCTCAAGATATTTTTTGGCATATTGAAAAATTTGGGGAAGGGATTTGCTTGCTGTGGAGATTTTGAAAAGATTTTGGATTATAGAAATTTGTTGGATATTTTTGCATTCTTATATGTTTTTTAGGAAATATTATTGCTGTGTTGGAGTCATTCTTGTGCACGGGAATAGAAATAAAGATATTTTTGGGAAAATGGTTTTGGTTGAAAATGGAAAAAAGAGGTTCTCAAGAAATATTGTGGGCTCTGTATTTTTGTATCCTTCTGGAAGTGGTGATTTTGGAAATAGTATTTTGAAGGTGAGGCTCTGCTCCAACCTTCATTTCTTCAAGCTTCAAGAAAACAAATTCTTTTATTGTTTAATTTATTTAGTTGATTTAGAAAGATTGTCTATACAAAATTCAATTTTGTAGAAGCTTTGTTGCTTCTGTATTTGAAGATTTGTTGTGATTAATTTAGTGCTTCTTAGGAAATTTTATAGTGAAATTAGAGAGCCTGTGAAATTGATATTTTAAACAATGGAAAACCTTAGGGAAATCATAAAGAAATATTAGATCTGGAAAGAAAACCCTTTTGAGGAGATTGTAATTTTCCTGTAGCTTGTCTTTTCTCGGAAAAAACATCTCTCTATTTAAACTGAAGGAATTCCTTATTTATTCTTCAAAATTTTATTCTTCTGTGTTTGGATTTGAGAAAGTGAGAAAGAATTCTCTATTTAATTGTTTGGAAAATCTATCATGTATGATATCCTCTCCGAAATTTAGTTTCTCTGTGGAATTACAAAAAAACCCTTGTCGGTTTGTGGAATTTATTTTCCCAATTACTCTATTCATTTAATCAAATTATATATATATATATATACATACATACATATATTGTGTTGTATATATATATATTTTAATGCTTATTGAATTTTGCTGTTGGAAAATTTAATTATTTTTGTATAGCCGAAAATCACCATACGGCGATGAGGGTTTCATTTGGGAATTGAAATTTTTGAAAAGTTTTATATAGATTTCGGTGGGGGGGATTAAATCCCCCATCGCCCCCACTTAATGGAGGGTGCGGCTGCCTAAAGGCAACACCCTCCACACTATGGAGGGAGCACTATCTTTGGGCAATGCAGCCCCCACCAAGCATGGGCGTGCCCCTTGAGAATGGAGGGGGGGTTCAGCTACAACCGACCTCTCCCTCCCTAATTTTATTTACTTTGTTGTATTTTTAAAAAAAGAAAAGAGTGACCTAATTTTTATTATTTCGTCCACTGAATTATAAATGTGTGATTTCAATTTGATAGTTATGCAGATATTTATGTTTAAGTTTTGGTTTATAAATAATTTTATATATATATATATATATATTGTATATATAACATATGAATATATATATGTATTATATATATATTGTATTTATATATACGGTATATATATATTTTATATTTATTTTTATTATTATAAAAATAAAATATGTGGTTAAATAGTTTAGAAATATATATATATATAAATATATAATGTATATATGTCAGTATATACATAATTATATATAATATTTTATAATTTATTTAAGGAATAATCAGAGTTTAAAATATTGAATTAATTATATATATATATAAGTGGATTTTATATTTGAATGTTCTATTTTAAATAATACATGCATGTGATATAGTTCAAATAGGGAAATTATTATTTTATTAAAATAATGGAGGAAATGAATAATCTAATAGAATTTAGAATTTTCTTTTCTCAAAATATGAAGGGCTTTTTAATTAATTAGTGAAGTTGGACAATTTATTCTATTGTTTTCCATTGAATGAGAATGGATTTAGTAGATCCAAACATTATATTTATTTCACGTCTTGATTGCCCTTTTGTAATTGTTCCTTCTTGATTCATGTTGGGAATGGGTTAAGTGTTAGTCAGTAAGTTGTGAGTCTTCCAGAGGATTCTTAGAGGATGGGGGTTTTTGTATGGTGATTTCAACTATTTGTATTTCCCTTGGGTAGTGCATGAGGTCATGTAAGTGATTTACCTGGTTTTCATGAACGGGAATTTATGTCTCCCTTGTGAGGAGTGGATTATGTGATTTATAGCCTCCAGGTGTATGGAGTGGGTTTTGTTATATGTTATGCCTCCTTTGTATGGAGTGGTTATGTTCCATGGGCTGATAGTAGGAGAGTGAATTTTGATGGGGGTCGGGATTGGTGAAGATCTGACGGGTAACTTATGAACCTATGTGGTGACACTTCTCCTAGGTCAGCTGTATGTTGTTTTGTGTAATGAAAGATTGTGTTAACTGGAAGCAATGCGACTTCATGTTGTTTGGTTTATGTATTTGGTTGAGTCAGTATGAGTCAACCTATGTCTAGAGGTAGTAGGTTGACCATGTATCTTTGTTATTGTCTCCTAGCACGGGGGGTCAGCCTACAGGTACCACTTGGTTGAGAGGAATGTGTGCCCTACGTTGTTGGGTCCCCCTTGATCTGCAGTTCGTGATGGCGAGATTTCTAGTTAGAGAGCTCATGGTTTCCAGTATTTATTTCATGCTTTGTATTTATTTCAGATGGAACTTGTTATTAATCACCCCTCATTTGTATTCGAGGTGCATAATTTATATTATGTATTCACATTTATAGGATTTACCTCATTTAGGGAATGAGAGATGTAACCTTGTTGTTAAAGTTAATGTTATGTGATATCTTATTGTATTTCTTAATGTGATGTTGTAATTTATCTTGAATGGAATGTATGAGTACTTAGTTCCTTAATTAATTAAAATGCTATGGATGTAATTATGATGTATGTGTGGGTTTAAAAGTAATCTCAATCTCGTAGCTTTAGAGGTTGTTGGCAATAGGAAGTGAACATGTATGTTAATTGTACTTTTAATAAAAAAAATTATGCGCTTAAGTAGATAATTGCAATTCCTTCTAGGGTTATGTGGCAGGGCATTACAACATCCACTAATTATGCATCAACCCATAATGTGATTGAGAGGTTTGTATACTAGTTTATATTCATTTTCTTTGAATTCATGTTTATTTCTTTGAATTGAATCTTTCTAGTATTTTGTAATTAAATTCCATTGAGTATGAATTTTAATTGTTCATTTCATTTTGTTATTATTTCAATTATTTAGTATTTGATAAATCAGACTAACCATATGACCATATGAAAATTTGGCACGCCTAATGGGACCCCATGTCTCTATCCAATCATTTTTATGAGCTTTTGTCATATTTGCAAGTTCTAGGGGTAGCACAATGCTTTTGCTAAAGGTCCATGCTTCTACCAATAAAGATCCACGCTTTTGTACTTCCTAGGGGTGCCTTTGCAAAATAACTACACTTCTATTTTGACACAGGGGTGCCTTTGTCTTAAAGGGATGCCCTTGTTCCTAAACATGTGCCTTTGTATTTGACAAAAGGGAACCTTTGTACTTAAACCTATGCCTTTGTCCTTTCTGACACACTTTATAGGTTCTGACAGTCCAACACTTCTATTTGACAATGCAGTGCTTTTTTTAGGTCTAGCAAGGGTCTAGCTTGCATGATTTAGTCTGATTTTGATGCTTAATCTTTAGCTAGCCCAAATCCTTTATTTTTTCTTATTTTCATCTAGCTTTTCACAACATGTGGCATTTGGAAAAGCATTTATTAAAACTTTCTTTTAGCACAATAATCTAGGACATATTTCAAATTTGGTACATAAAATGAAATCATCTTTACTTTGGTGCACTAAAATAAACCCTACAATCTTCACTTTTTAATTTGGTGCTTAAAATTGAACAACACAATCTTCATCTTTACTTTTGTGCTTAAAATTGAAAAACACAATCTTCATCTTTACTTTGGGCTTAAAACAAATAAAAAGTTTACATCCTGGTGCACCTAAAGCGAATGATTGTTTGTCATGTATTTTGTGCTTAGTCAGTTCTAGATGTGTATCCTCTCCCCTTGTGCCTAGTGTGATCTTGGGTGAAGAGAAATATCTTGAACTTACACTTTATGTTCATTAGAACCCGAAGATAGTTGCTACATATCCTCTCCCCTCATGCCTAGTGTGATCTTGGGTAAAGAGAAATAGTAACTCCTTCCTTTTTTCTTTTAAGTAGGATGCTTGCCTTGAGATACATCCTCGTGAGAACTCAGGGGTTCGACCTCAAGTGGCATTTTTGGGCACGTTATATAAATTGGTTGAGAGTGAATTTTTAGGTTGATCCAGGCATGTAGTGCTCTAAAATTTCATTAAGGACTATGGTTTTTTGGTTTTTTGAGGAGATGATTGGCAGGTCAACGATGTTCACCAATGTTCTACCCACTAGAAACCTATTTATTTTAGAGGCCTAAGAATTTTGAATGCCTTCTTTTAGTGGTGCATTGAAATAACATCATTCCATGAAGTTACTCACCATGTATCAACCATAGTTGAGGTGAAATAATTCCTTGCAAGGAAATTTTCCTTCCAAGATAAGAGGTGTGTCATGTACATGTGCATACTCTAGTCACATTCTATGTGCGAAATTTTATCGTGCATGCCCACTTTTAGAAGATAAACCCGATCTAAGTATTAAAATAGGTTGTATTTCATGGAATGTTTTTATCAGATGACCTTGCGACACCAATTAGTGTGTTCTTATGGAAGAAGAACACATGAAAATCATCTTATCACCTCATTGAGTCAATTTTTACATGTTGTATACTATGCCTTTGAAAAATCAAAACATCAAACAACTAGGTCAACTCACATTTTAAAGATCCTCTAAAAGATCAATGCATTTGTCCAAACAATGTGACATCTTTGTGCAAACCAAGTGCTTCTATTTTTATTAAAATGGTGCCTTTTTTTGTATATTGATGCCTTTACACATCTTGACGTGTTTGTTAGAGAAAACAAACATCTATAAAGAAACACCTTTGTTCAAATAGTCTAAAGCTTCTATTGAACATTGACATCTTTACAAATACTGCAACACTTTTATAGTAAACAATCAAACAATCCATTTCAAACAAAATAAACAAAATATTTGTTTACTATCATTTTGGGCTTGTGACTATTTAAATCATTCAAAACAGCAACAAATAAACCTTGGTTCATTATCACTTTGAACTTATCAAAATATATTTTAGGATTTTAATTAGTATGAAAACATCGAACCATCAGAACATCCCACTCCACACAACAACTTGAAAATATTGACACAAATCATTTAGACTTACACTTTTCACCTTATCAACTAGTTTAGCTTCATGTTTGGAAACAACCTATTTCTAAGCATCCATTTGAATTAGTAAACATCAATTTTTATGAACTTACCTCCGAAGGTTTGCAAGCTCATCATCACCAATATAAAACACATCTGAAATTGAGTCTAAAACTTGATCAAAATTGAAAAGTTCCACCCATCCACAAAATCATCCAACATTGATCCTAAAAACCTTGAGAGAACCAAAGACATTTCAACAAGGACACTTGAATCTAACACCTCCTAGGATTGACACATTACTTCATCATTCAAAAATTTATCCTAAATCATTTAGAGGGCTTGTAAATTCAATCTTTAAAACATGACAATTCCAATAAACTATTTAACTCACACCCATATAATTCTTATATAGGGTCAACATATCCTACAAGCTTCAATGACATAAAAAATGTGGGTATACATAGTCAAAACTTTGGGACACCTTGTCATATGATATATTTCAATCAATGTCAAAACTTACCAATCTATCAAACAAGCTATCAATGCATGAGTCTTTATCAAAACAACATTAGTTCACCAAACCAATACATCCCAAACATGAACATGCCAAACATGAACATACCAAATGCAAACATATCAAATATGAACATTTCAAAATCCACACTTTGTGAACTATGGGATGGATACATTCACACCTCAAAACATCATTCAATAGACACATCAACCCCATCTCCAACAAACTCAAAATGATGCATATCAACAACCACAACATCAACAATAATCACCACAAAAACATTTTTTACCATCCCACACCAACACTAAACATGAATACACTCCTTTGGGGGAGCCAATTAAGGTTGTGTTAAACAAGTTAGTCCATGCTAATCTTATCAATCTTCCAAAGTCATTAGGTGATTGTGAAATTATCTTTATTTTTTCATAGTATTATGACAAGGATTATTGTGAGTACCATAGGGTAAAAGGTCATGCCACATCAAACTGTATTAAACTCAAAAATCTCATACAATACCTTATTGATCAAGGAGAAATAACTCTTGAGTATAACATTCAAGATCCATCTACCAATGATCACATTTATAGTGTCTCTACCTCACCCAATGATAGAGATGACATATCTCAAGATTCTTTTCCAAAGCATGACCAACATCCTTTGCCAATGTCTAACATGGTCCATTCCAAGATATATTAACATCATTCAACCTCATGGTTTCAAATATTGAGGAGATTCTTAACACACCATTTAATCCACTTGAGGATCAAGAGACTCTTAAACCAATACCCATTCATAATAAAGAAGATCTAATCCAAGATCCATCACCTACAAGTTCACATTTCGAAGAAATCCAAGATTCCTTTGAAATTGATCTATGTCAAGAACTTAACCCAAATTGTAATGAAGGTAACTAAAAAATTAGTTAAGGTCAAGAATTCATATCGCAAAATACTATAATGATATCCAAATTTCTCCAAAAGAAGACCAAATCCATATACCAAGCACAAATACATCTACCCATGAGATGCTTACTTTTTATGGACACATAGATAATCTTCCAAAAGAAGAGTCTCCTACTCTTAACATCATTACCAATGAACAAGGGTCTCATATACTTCATATCATTACAAATAATCAAGGCATAGCAAAATCCATAGACATATCAAAAATTAATCATGAAGAAGACTCCTACATGGACTGTGAATTACAAACATCAATTGAGGAACAATCATAAATTGATCATGAAGAAGACCCTTATATGGACTGTGAATCATCAACATCTCTTGAGGAACAATCATAATCAAACACATACCAAATTCATATCGAAGACATTGAGTATGTGGATATCCAACATTATCAAAATAAAGGATTATTTACAAAAACATGATATATTTGAAATAGTACAAATAATCAACAATCATGAGCAATAGATTATTGGGCATACAATAATTACATAATATAATAATGTTAGCAATACTTCCACAATACTGGGGGTAGCTTTATTTAATGTAAATATCAACATGGGGAGCACAAAGAGTCCTTATGATGAAACCACTACCAATACTACAATTATCCATATCATAAATCATCATCCTCACATATTTCCACCCACTAATTGGGACCAACTACAAGATAAAAATCTATATCAAAGAAAATATAAAATCATTAAAGTCAAATAATCAAAAAATTAAAATGGACAAGAAAAATTCAAATGGATACCAAAGAAAAATAAAGAAAATAATTCCTATCAAAATCCATTAGTCAAAGAAACTACGGGGAAAAATAAAAAAAGGGAATTTCATCGATCAAAATTATCCATCAATGCAAGAAAAATCTTCAAGAGTGACTTACAAAGTATATGAAGAAGTTGGTTATAATTGAATCTCCATATCCACCCATCATTGCTCATCATAGTTTTTTTTTGGTATTTCGAGGTTATTTGAATACTATTTTAAACTATTTTAAACTATTTTTTAACATAGTTTTTTTTTTGAAATATTTAAAAAAAAAATTAGCCATCCCATTTCACTTTCACTCGGAATAAACTTGCATATATAATAAATTCGATCATCATCCTCAGCCAGAAACAAGTACACCACTTATCCAAAAAATCAAACTTCAACACAAAATAAAAATCTTGATCCTTATAAAAATGTTAGTCAACCATCATATCAACAGCCTATCACACAACTATCAACCAATCCTTATACAATGTATGTCTTATAGATAGATCTTTCCTACAATATACATCATTTTAGATATCATTTAAAACAATACTCTTTGGAAAAAGATATGACAATATTGACTATTTGTTCATTTTGATCTTTTCTTTTGATTTATCTTATTTGTCCAGTCCAATGATCTCTCGATGATGTCTACAAAATAATTTATAGATAAAGGAATTGGGAATTGATCATTACTTTCATTTTTTGGATGTTCTTATAATACGACCTTGGTAAATACTTGCCTTGCGTGTGTAGGGATAGTCTCAAGTAAAACAATGGCTAGGACATATCAAGTTCTCCATAACTTTTGTGTATTAGTCTTCTTACTTCGATGGTTTCATTCTCACACAATCAATCAAGGTTTATGTATGTCAGGTATGAACAATGATACTCTTGTCTGTTTGTGAGTCAAAGTTCATGCATTAGATACAACACCACCTTGGTATTTCATACCTTGTTGCATCGTGTCTATTCGCTATATCAAAAATAAGGATTGCTATGATGAAAAGAATTATCTAAGAGAAAAATAAAAATCATTATCCCATCTCATCCCATATCCAATAAAATCTTGGAATAATCACAAGCTTATTAGTATCTTGATCAACATATCCATTCTAATATTCCTCTACTTCTATTTATCTCTCTTCTATCTATACTAACATTTCTATCCAAGTATCAAATTGGTGTGATATACATCAAAATATATATGAGGCTACTTATGGCCAATGAACATCTATACATCATAAAATCTATCTACATCAAACATCTGAGATTTGTAAGATTTTATCTTTTGTCCTCTATGCTGTAGAACCACTCTTCTCATAATCTTATCACAATCTAAAACTAAAAAATCAGTTTTTCTACTTGATCTCTCAAGGGAACAACATACCAGTCTATTGGGGCACAGTGAGGCAAAATGTCGAGGGGAAAATGTAGAAATCTAAGAATGTCCTAAGCATATCACACACATGATTTCACTTACTAATACCACTTCTAGCATAATTCACCTAATTCCTTTTTTAATTAAATAATGTCCAATTATTTAGTTAAAATTATTTAATTCTCCCATTATTAAATAACTAAGGTTATTTGATTAATTCATCATAATTAATCATTTTCTCTCCATTTGATTAATTAATTTAAATTTATTTAATTAAATGCTAATAATTCCACTTGATTAAATGATTCCAATTATTTAATTAAAGTTCCTAATTCTTCCAACTTGCACAATTAAATGATTTTCATCAATTATTTAATTGACTAATTTTACTCCAACTCTCCAACTTGCACAAAGAATATTCCCCATGGGATATTCCCTTTTCAAATTCAAATTCTTCCATCCAACTTGAAATATATTTAACTTCTTCTCCTTGAATTAAGGGATCTTGTTGGAACTCTCATGGACTGTGAGCCCTTGATCTAATCGTTGATCCATGTCTCATAAATTATCAAACACTTGATTAATCCAAGATCCATATCTTCCCCTCTCATTTCATCCATTGATCCTCCAATTCAATCCTCACCATTGATCAATATCTCTTAAATCTATAAATACTAGGCCTATTTCCTATCAATTCATCCACAATATTCATAGAAAAGTTATTATCTCCAATTGATTACTCATTTATGAGAAATTTGAGAGTATCTTTTGTGAATCAACCCTCATTTTCAATTAATCTTTTGCAACAAAGATGTATAATGCATAAAACTGAGCAATCTAAATCCACATCCACTCATTATGCATCAATCCACAATGGGATCGAGAGGTTTGCATACTAGTTTATATTCATTTTCTTTGAATTTTATGTTTATTGCTTTCAATTAAGTATTTATAGTATTGTGTAATTGAATTCCATTATGTATTTCTTTTAATTGACCATTTCATCTTGTTATTGTTTCAATTCTTTAGTATTTGATCAATTATACTAATCATATGAACACCTTCATGCCAACATTTACACCACTCCTTGAATGGACAGCAAACAAATAACTAGTTCAAATAAAAAATATGCTTGAAGAACCTCAATAACATTTTTACTTTGATTCAAAGGTATTACATCTCAAAGCTAGAGACAATAAAATAACAATATGTCATATAATCTGAAATAAATTTATAGGAGCATTACAATAATTTGACTTACAAAATAAGGATACTCACCCTTGGAACTTAACACTTTCTATACATAGCTTTCTTCTTTGAATTTTTTTTAGAACCCTTTACAAATGAGCACAAGATTCTATTTTATTCTAGAGAGAAACCCAAAAAGGCACCTAGGAAAAGTGTCCAACACTCTCTAAGCCACCACCATGCTTCTACATTAATCACCCCTGGGTATACACATCGAAGGAGGAGATCACTCACAAAATCCATAGTAAAATATGACAAGGGATGGATCTTTGACATAAAGGAGTTTGTAAAACATAAATGAAGCATGGTTGCTGCAATCCTTTCCAAAATCCACACTCAAAGCATTAAATTCCCTCTCCATAACCTTGGAAACTAATATAAAAAATATAAGGAGAGTCATTCGGAATTAATGACACTTACAAACTAAAAGACATGCCTATCAAGAGCATCATTGGAATTTTGAGCTCAAACCAACCATTGGATTAAACATTAGATGGTTCACCACCCTAAAAGGTCATCATTGTCAAATTTTGAGCTTGTTGCATATCATTTTATGAAGAAGATAACATGCAGAATGTCAAAATCGTGATCCTTGAAAGACAATTTTTGGTGAATGTGAAGCATCAGGCTAGATGCTTGCTAGAAGAAGCGAAAGATGAAAGAAAAATTCAATTTTTTGATGGAAAGATGAAAGAGGGTGGAGGAAAGGAAGATGTCAGGGATCAGGGATCAAGAGGAAGGCTTATGTATTATCATAAGAATAAGACAAAAGATAAGAGGAGGAATCGATTATCGAAGATAAAAAATATTGACATCGAGGGTTAGGGATTGAAAGTAAGGTTTATGCATTCTCATAAAAATAAGACAAAGATAGAAGAAAGACCCAATCATCGAAGACCAAAGATATCCTTGGTTTTGAAAACCTTGTTGGGGTTTGGAAGTGGTTTTGAAACCTTTGTCAAAATTTGATAAGGTTTTTACAACCTTTCAAAATTTTGGCAAAACTCTTATGTTTTGAGGTTTCAAAGTGTATTTCTCAAGCATCAATCAATATACCCAATTTTGAAAAACTTGTTGAGGCTCAAAAAGGTTTTGAAAACCACTTCAGAGTCCAAGAAGGTTCTAAAAATCTTGACAAAACTCTATTCATTTGGATTTATTATGAGGCTTTGAAACCACTTTCAGATCTTGACAAGGTTTTTGAAACCATTAAAAAATTTGACCGGCGATCGGATGAAAGATTTGAACCTTATCATAAATATAAGAAAAATATAGAGGAAAAACCTGATCATCAAAGACTGCAGGTAAGACATCGAGGATCAAGGATCAGAAGGAAGGATTATGGATTAGAAAGGAAAGCAATAAAGGTTAAGGGTTAAGGCTGATGACCAAAACTTGGAACACTTATATTTACACAAGTGATGGATTTGAAAGGGAAAGAATAAAGAAATCGATAGCGATAGAGATAGTATGCAATCATGTAGACAACCAAAATCTTGAAAGTCCAAAAATTCCAGTACTTATCCATTTCTTGGTTTTCTGCAAATGGGTCTTTCATTGTAGCCTATAAAGGGGGAAATATAACTACCATAAGAACTTGAGCATGATACACCATTAATATTTCTCAGACCAATTATAATTGATGGGAATCACAAGAGGGTGGAAGAAGGTGACAACAAAAAATCATTATAAATTCAATAAATTTATAAGTGCCAACAGATCCTATCAACATCCCATAGAAAGATGAAGCACTAATAACCTATAAACTCAAATCTCTGACTTTTTTTAAATTAAGATTTCTTATTAATGAGAAGACAACCACCATTGATGGTTCCCAACAACACAAATAAAAATTAGCACCATGTTTCCAACACAACACATATCTTATTGCCAACCAAATTTTTCAATGAATGCAGTATCAAGGACAAGGATTAAGTCTACATGAATAAGGTATTCTGAAACCAATACAATTTTTCTAATCCTAAATATTAGGGTCTTGGTTATTCATCAATCGAGAAATCTAATAATGTTAGTGGTACCTCCATGATACTGAGGACAACTTTATCTAATGCAAGCATCAATATAGGAGGCATGAATAATCCTTAATGCCAACACTCCAACCATCCGCATCATAAAACATCATTCCCAGATCCTCCCACCCACCAATTGGGACCAAAAAAAGGAAAATCCTTGCAAATAAAAGATCAAAGTCAAGTTTTTCAAGCTAATAGATCCAAAAGTCAAAGTGGACACAAATAATTCAAAATTGATACCAAAGCTATTTGGGTCATATAAAGCATACAATATAAACCAAAATATAATAGTTGTAGAAATCTAAATTTGACCACTTCCACATGGTCAAAATTTTCCACTCTATTCATCTATTTCATTAATAATGATTAAATAATTTATTTAATCATTATTTCTGCCTAAGGTTCCCAAAGTATGTAATTGAATAATTAAATACTTTACCTTACACCTTTTCTTCTCTAAATTAAATATATATGACAATTTATTTAATTTAGTCATTTGAGCTTTTTTTGATTAAAATCAATTTTTAACTCCTCATTTTCTCTCTCCTTGTCACATTCTCCATAATCCTCATCTAATTTGGATTAAATAAATTAATCTTTGATTAGGATGTGCACCACTTAATCAAGATTAGCGTCACATCCTCCATATTCTCCCACTTGATTCTAATCTCTCATTAATTATCCTAATCTTGTGTTTGCACAACCTTAATCAAGGTCATTAGCCACATTTAGCATACCTTTTTTGGGTCAACCTTTCCACTTGCCTTTCTTGGACTTGACTCCCTTTCCCATGTGAATTTTTAATTCACATTTATTCACCCAAGGCTCCTCTCTTCCCCATGTGAATTTTTAATTCACTTTTATTCCTCCAAGGAATCTTCTCATCCCTATGCAAGTTCTAGAACCTTTGACTTGTCACATCAAGTCACATGTGGGTGAATCCTACCTTTTTAAGGACCTTGTTTTATCCAAAGTACTTTCCACCTCTCCTTTTGGAACCTTGTCTTATCCACAAGATTCCCCAATCATGTGAATTTTTAATTCACTTTTGTTCTCCTAAGGTACCTATAAGGTACTTGTCCTTCATCCAAATCATGTACCTTCCTTCCACCTCACTTACACATCATCTCATCCTTGGCCATCTCACATTCCACATGTCAAGATGTGAGGGATTATGAGTCCTCAACTCACCATAGCCCTCCATCTTGGCCTTGTTGGTTTAATCTCAACTGTTGAATTCCCTAGAGAATTCAAATCCCTCTATGAATACCCCATCCTTCCTCTCATTTTAGAAAATGAGTTTTTTGCTACCAAATTCTTGCCAATTTTCATTTGCAGCATTTTAGCCATTTACAAGCATTATTCATCAATCCACCAAATTATTTAGTCACTATCATCTTATCACATTTTGCATCTTCCATCCATTAGCCTCCATAGCCATCCAAGGAGCACACAAACTCTCAAAGATCAAGGGCCAAACAAGGAAATCTGCAACACAAGGTATAACAATTTATCTTTTTGATTCGTTTGTCTTTTCTTGCATAGATATTCCTTAGGCTAATCTTGAATAGTATTTCTTGTGTTTTTTCCTTTTTATGCATTATTAGTTAGTTTTGCATCTTAGAATAGGGTAGAACATTTTAGGGATCACATTTCTGGCATGCCCAGTGGGACCCAGAAACGAGTCTCTTTGTTTTACGTTTGCTATTGTTTGCAGGTCCAGGTCACAGAGGGGTAGACTTGCCCTCTAGTCTGCTAAAGAGGGGCGGATTTTCCCTCCCATTCCAACTTTTCTGACAATTTGTCCGCGGAGGGGCGGATTTTCCCTCCTATTCCAACTTTTCTGATAGTTTTTCTGTAGAGGGGCGGATTTTCCCTCCTGTTCCAACTTTTTTGACAGTTTGTCTGTAGAGGGGCGGATTTGCCCTCTTGTTCTAACTTTTCTGATAGTTTTTCTACAGAGGGGCAAATTTGCTTTCCTGTTCCAACTTTTCTGACAATTTTTCTCTAGAGGGGCGGACTCGCCCTGTTGTTCCAACATTTTTCACTATAGAGGGGCGGACCCGCCCTGCTGTTCCAACATTTTTCACTGTAGAGGGGCAGATCCACCTTGCTGTTCCAACATTTTTCACTGCAGAGGGGTGGATTTGATCCTAAACATCACATTTTGGAAGGTAAAACATGCATTTTAGCTTCATTTTTGGCTCAGCTTTTTGTTGTTTTGAAGTTCTAACCCCTTAACCTTGTTTGTTTGAGGGTATAATTGGATTTATTGCTAATGTTTTCCTTTTTTTCACACTATTTTCTAACATTTTACTAAAGAGGGGCGGATTTACCCTAAACAACACATTTTGAATGCAAAAACAGGCATTTTAGCTTCATTTTTTGCTCAATTTTTTGCTGTTTTGAAGCTCTAACCCCCTAACCTTGCTTGTTTGTGGGTGCAATTGGATTTATTACTATTACTTTGTAACATTTTGTGGTTATTCACAAAAGATGAAGGATAAGACAACTAATATCTGTTTGCAAAGCCATCCATTTATTCAGATTTTAAAGTCTTTCCTTGCTATTTTTATCTAGGAACATAGCTTAATTAGGAGGAAGTAATACTTGTTGTGTGGTGTGTCTGTATTTATATTACCCAAAGGGGGCATTAATTTTTTTTCACCTTCCCCTTGCACTTTGTGTGAACCCCCCGGGTAGTTGGAAACAATTAGTGCCTTCTTTTTAGAGGGACCTGCTTGGGGATTTCATCACCCCAAGGGATGATCCCAACCATGCATACTAGTAGGGTATAAAAAGGGGGGAGAGCCAAAGCTGTACCCCAATCCAGTCATGTCATGTCTAGCGGAGCATCAAAGCTAGGGTGATACTTAGATAGACGTGAAGAGTTGGTCTGAGCCCTTCACTATCTCCCTGGGGTTCCTGACTCACGCTTGTGATGGGCTGGTGTTCACGGTTGTGCCTCATGTACCAAGAGTATATCAAGGAATCCTTTGAAACCTTGTGAATCCTAGATTAAGACCTTTGTGGGCCATGCCCCTTAACACTAATCATATGATTGTGCTTCCTTAAAGTGTCTTTCTATGAGAAATAAGTAAATCTTGATAAGTCAGCCTCATTGAGTCATTTCAAGTCCTTGCCATAAACCAAGTCCCTATTTTTCTGCAGAGGGGTGGATTTCCCCCCCTGGTCCATTGTTTCTCTACAGAGGGGCGAATTTTCTCCCCTAGTCCACTGTTTTCTTGTAGAGGGGCGGATTTTCCCCCCTGGTCCACTGTTTTTCTGCAGAGGGGTGGATTTTTCCCCCTGGTCCACTATTTTTTCATAAAGGGGTGAATTTTCCCCCTTGATCCACTGTTTTGACTACAGAAGGGCATATATGCCCTCCTGAATAGACAATTTCACCTCGTTTGACCATTCCAAGCCTCTATTTAACCACCTTGAGTCTTTGTTTGACCATTTGACCATCCCAAGCATTCATTTAACCAATCCAAACATCCATTTTACCATTCCAAGCCTCTATTTAACCTTTCTAAATATCCATTTATCACGTTCTCATTGATCATTTCACAATTTGGGGTACCCATTCTACCATCTTATCATGTGATTTAAAGAGTTTCTTTTCTTCCAAAAGGATCACTTCAACAACACCCCCATCATATAAAAACCATCAATACATCTTTAATTTTCATTATTCATCATCTTTCATCACAAAATCCCTTAAACCTTGTCTTAGGAGTTATCTCCCGAATTGACCCAGGCATTAAGTTTGATCATTATCCTACATATCAATCATTGTATTCAACCTAATCAATTTGTTTCTATCTTGAGGCAGATTTGTGTTGAAAGTCATCATTGGCCCAAATCAATCCCCTTCTATCTCAAGGCGGATTTGGTGCCATGATCATTGGTTTAGCCAGTTTAATCTGATCAACTAACGTATTAAGTCACCTAGGGTGATTTCCGAATTGGGTTTAAGACCCTTTCCATCAACCAATCCTAAAAAAACTTATCCTATCATATCCTCTGATCCAATCCCAATCTAATCTCCAATCTAGTTCTAATCTGATGTTAATCCCATCATCCTAATCTGAGCTTTTATTCAATCCCGATTTGAGCTTTCATCCAATCCCCAATGAGCTTCCAATCCATCCTAGTTCTCTATCTATCGTCTATTATTTCCCACTAATCTGTATCCATCATGAATCCTTATCCCCCTCTCACAAGACCAATAATAGTAGTCAAGGGGAATCCTAACTACGTTGATGACGATAACAAAAATATTGTTGATCACAAAGATTGTTATATAGATCCCCTTGATGCTATCATTGCTAGCAATCTCTCTCCAATTGCCTCCCAAAATCCAACTACTCCTTCAAACTATCCTACCATGCCTTCATCTATATCTACTAATAGTCCTTATGCTACCCTTGATAAGGGATATCCAACATCCTCACCATCTACATATTCATCATGTCCCCCCTCTCAACCTCTATCCTATCCAACATCAAATCCTCTTACCCTCATCATCATCAACAATCCCAATATATCTACCTTAATCACCCATCCCAATCTTCCCATCCTAATCCAACACTCACACATTCCTATAACAATTCCCCATCCCAATATTCCTCTTATCTTAATCCACCATCTCAATCTCCTTATCCTTATCCTAATCCATCATCCCTATCATTGTATGCCAACTCACCATACATGTCTTCCTATGGTGGTCTACCACCTCAATCTTCCTGTTCTAATCTAACATCCACACCTTCCTATCACAATCCCCCATCCCAATACCCTTACATTAATTCCAAATCTCCCCATTCTAATCCTTCATCTACATCTTCCTACTATCACTCACCATCCCAATCTTCCCAATCTAATCCAACATCCACATCCTCCTACATCACTCTCCCTTTCACCGCATTATATCTTAATCCTCCATCTAAACATAACTCACCTAGTACTCCAACCACTCTTAGTCCTCCATCTAGTCCCATCCACTCATCTAATCCTCTAATCCCTAACCCTAATCCTCCATCTACTCCTAGTCCTCCATCTAGTCCCGTCCACTCATCTAATCATAATCCTCCATCTCCTCATAGTTCTACATCTGATCCTCATCCACCCATCCACTCATCTAATCCTCCAATCCCTAACCCTAATCTTCCATCTCCTCCTAGTCCTCCATCCATTCACATCCCCTCACCTAGCCTTAATCCACCAATTCCTAATCCTAATCCTCCATATCCTCATAGTCCTTCATCCAATCCCATCCACTCATCTAATCATAATCCCCCATCTCCTCCTAGTTCTACATCTTATCCTTATCCACCCATCCACTCATCTAATCCTCCAATCCCCAACCCTAATCCTCCATCTCCTCCTAGTCCTCCATCCATTCCCATCCCCTCACCTAACCGTAATCCACCAATTCCTAATCCCGATCCTCCATCTCCTCCTAGTCCTCCATCCAATCCCATCCACTCATATAATCATAATCCTCCATCTCCTCCTAGTTCTACATCTAATCCTCATCCACCCATCCACTCATCTAATCCTCCAATCCCCAACCCTAATCCTCCATCCATCCTTGATCCTCCATCCATTCACAGGGATCTAATCCTAATCCACCAATTCCTAATCCTAATCCTCCATCTATTCTTCCATCCAATCCCATCCCCATGTCTAATCCTAATCCACCAATCCCTAATCCTAATCCTCCATCCATCCTTGATCCTCCATCCATTCCCATCACTCTCCCTAATCCTACATCCCTTCCAAATATCGCCCAAGGAATCATGAGAAAAGGGATACCATGCCTTCCCACTCTATCATGTATTGTCACTAGTGATGAGGCCCTCCTCCATCCTACACCTATCCCTCTCATCACCATTCCTTCCACCATCCAAACGATTGAGCCGGTCAAACCCATCAAATCCATTAAATCCCCATCTTCTACTACTAGATCCACCCAATCCATTGAAGACATCCAATACCCTCCTCCTAGTCCTAATATTCACAAACTTCAATCCCATGACCTTCATGAATCCTCCATCCTCCTATCTCCCCCAATTGAGGAGTCCCTCCAACACTCTTCCATCATCATACATCCCACACAAGATGAGTCATTCCAAGAGCTTGATCCAAAGAATACAAGCATATCCCCTCCTCCAAATCAAGATCCTTCCATCCCATCTACTCCATCTCAAGAACATAGTCCTCCATCCATTTCATCTCATGATCCATATCCTCAACCAAGTCATGATCCTATCCTCCCATCCACCCCATGTCAAGATCACACTATCTCATCCACTCCATCCCATGATCACCTTTGCATTCACAATCCAATCACTCCATCTCATGAGCCCTTATCATCCACTACCATAAATCTAGATCCTATCATACTCCCTAATTCCTCTCCTGATCCCTTATCACCTCCTCCCAATCAAGATGTTTCTCTCCCCTCATCTCCATCACACAATCCTCCATCGTTTCCTTCCATCGCAACACCACTTTTTTATCACCTCGGTAATATTACATGCATCCATGGTGGTCTTCTTGTGGAAGAAAAACAAAGTATATGAACCACCCATCCTCCTTTACCTAATAACGGACCCACTTAATGCGTCCAAATGAATAAGCATCCTACCATCAATCAAATGCTACAAAACATGAAATATCAAGGAAAAGGTTTAGGCCTTCATGAGAAAGGTACTTTAGAGCCCATTCAGGTTAAAGAAAATCCAGGAACACATGGTCTTGGATATGTCTCCCAAAACTCACACTCTAAAGATGTTGGTACAACCTCCACACATCCTAAACGATCCTCTTCTAAAGGAAAAAGAGGTACTTTCCATCATTCTACCAAGTCATTTGCCGCCATCCTCCTCCTCCATAATATTACCTAAAAACAACCATACATCTTCCTCCCTCATCCTCTAAATCCATTTTGGGTCCTTATGTCCCTCCATCCATCATTGCTCAGCCTCCATCTACTATGGGCTCTTATATCCCTCCATCAAACCCCACACATCCTCAATATACACAATCTATTTTGGGTCCTTATATCCCAAAATCACCCCCTCCATATTTTCCTATACATCCTTTTATTCATCCACCCCCTATCCCGCATGCATAGCATAAGCATCCTACCTTCATAAATCCTAATCAAGATCAACAAAGTCACACCTCCATGCATGCTATCTCGCATCCTCCATCCACACTTCCTCGTCAAATGCCCACTTCTATCACTCCATCCACATCCTCTCCACATCATCCATCTCCCCATACCCATCCCCTTGCTACTAAAAGAACTTTGGATTCCAAAGAAAACATATATAAATCCAAACATCCACATGAATCTACAACTCCTCATGTATCCTCCAAAAGACATGTTCATAAAAAGAAAAATCGAATCCAAAATCCAAATCAATCCAAATGGACACAAAGGCCCATCAAAGAAAAAATCAACACCATGTGGATTCCAAAGAAAAAAGCGGCAATGACATCCAAAGTTGCTATTCCCAAAGCTCATAATTCACATTCTCCATCTCCTAAATCTGTTTTGGGTCCTTATGTCCCAAAATTCATTATCCCAACACCTCTAGTCTTGCCACATTCTCCATCCATCAACCCTCTTCTCATTTCACATCCACCACATGTGCCAATGTTGGTCCCGAACACCTTCCCCTATCACACATCCACTCCATCATTCCATCCATACACTTTTCAACACCCCATCCACTATCCTCCCTATCTCCCGCGTCCAATCCCTTTGATTCATCTTCTTTCATAATCCATTTCTCCTACTAAGGTTTTACCAACATCCGATGGTCACTTTACATATGGGCTCTTATTAACTCATATGGAACTTGATGCTTGAGTCCTTCATCCATCTCCTTATCAAATATCCTCTAAATCTGCATATCCATATCCCTATCTTTATCCATGTTCATCCACATTCTAGTCCAAAAAATACAAAAAAATCAAAAAATCAAAAAATCAAAATCAGAAAAATATAAAAAAATCAAAATAAAAAAATAAAAAAAAGGAGAAAAAATAAAAAAATACAAAAAAAATAGTAAAGAGAAAATCATTCATCCAATGGTGAAAATTTGGCAAACAAGCGCCTTGGATAAGTACCATGATGAAAACCTGGAAAAAAGGCATCATGCGTAAATTCCCCATCTAGTCTCCTTCCACGATTGGGGGCAACATCCACTTATGCATTCCTTTCCTCCATCTCCTACATCTTCCTATATTTTGCATCCTATCCATGATATCCCATTCATCCCAATCCCCTCATCTTCCTTGTGATCTTGATAAAGATAGGGGAAAATATATATACATGCTTTGAACACCTCTTGGCATATATTCCCTTATCCACCCACCCCTCTTGCCTCGTCATGCATGACACATCTAGAGTGGGGGAATTTCCTTATTTGTGATTGGGTCCTTGCAGACATCATCCATCCATCCCTCCAGGTAATCCTCTCCATCTCCCCATCCTGCCCATCCTTACCTCCGCAACCATTTATCCATCCAGTAATCCTTGCCATCTACCAAATCCTTATCTTCCTATACTCTCATCCACTATTCCTTTTTCATCATTTCATCCTTATCTACCCATCCCTCTATATAAGAATCCCACCCATCTCCCTATCCTTATAATCCATTTCATCCTTCCAATTCCTTATCCCTTTATTCACCTATCCTTGCATCTTTCTATCTCCCCATCTTTATCCATCCATCCATTTACTTCTATTTTTCCTCCTATCTCATAATCCCTTGTCATTGGTATCTAGCTATAGGCTACCCCCATTCACTCAAATGCCCTGCTACTTCTCTCTCATCATTCCTATCTATTTTCCACATCTTTCTCATATCTTCATCGCTCATCTATCCATCATTTTCTCCTCCCAATTCATCTTTTGATGATTTGGATAACTATCCCATCCCTGAGCTTCACATCATACATATCTTACATAGATCAACCATCCCCTATGCACGACCTATCCTATCTCATCATATCGGCTCCATCCTTTTATCCATTTATCATGGTCCTCTCATCATCCCTTATCCGTTGTTTTTCGTTGGTCTTGTTTTGAACTACATTGCCCCTATGCTTTCATGTAAGCAAGGTCGATCATTTGATCCACCCCAAAGGCTCTGTCTTTTGTATATCTTGTCATCCTCCATCATCTATCTTTGGCCTTGTATTAAACTATGTCTCCCCTACACTTTCAAGTAGGCAAGGCTAAATCTTTTTGTCCGCCCCTAGGGAATTTTTCCATCCAATCTGCACCATCCATTGAGGTCTCCATCATCCTCTTTCCGCTTTTATCCATAGCCTTATATTGAACTACAAGGGCTCTATGCTTTCACATAGGCAAGGTTAATATTTGATCAACCCTTGAGCCCCTAGGTCTTTAGGGTTTTTTATTGCCTTTTGTCTTGTCATTCTATCATCCTATCATCTTATCGTGTCGTCAAGAATGTCCCTATCTTAGCTGGTGCTTACAAACAAATGTCATTAGTCTCATGAGGTTCAATCAGTTTTAGATATCTTGTGTCATGTAGATCAACCAATCTATCCTCCATCTTTGGTCTCAAAAAGATGTATCCTTCCTAATAGACCTCATCAATCCCATCCACCCTTTTGATCCTATGGCAAAGGATGTTTGCAATTTGATTATGATCTTTTGGAAATTTTGAAATTTTATTTATCATTTGAGCTACCTATTGTCACTTGTCAAGGCCGCCATGATCTCTCATATTATGGTGTGTTTTGACTAGTTAACACAGGGGCATATCTTGATTTTTCTTTTGTTTGTTGTCTTCTTGGTTGTCCCATGTAGTACCCACCAAGACCCCTATGGTCTTGCATTACACTAGGACATCCTTTTGTGCTTGTGTCTATCCCAATACCTGGCCCGACCGAGGTCTTTGTGACTTTAGGGTGTTGGAATAACCTTCTTGTCTATTGTGTTTGTTTTATGCATTGAACACTAATTCGCCTTGATTCTTCATACCCTGGCACTTGGTGTCTTATGCTATAGCAAAAATCAGTGCTCCAAAGATGGAAATTTGCATTAAGATTGCATTTCATTTTTTATTCCATCATCTTGCATGTCTCCCCATCCTCATCCATTCAAAATAATCTAATCACACTCTTGGTCTTATTCCCAGCCTTGATCCAATCATCATCATCATCATTATCATCTATGGGATGTATCCTTCCCTATCCTTGTGTTGTTTTGGGATGTATCCTTCCCTCATCAACAACACTCTCATCTAGATGAATCCTTCCCTATCCTTTGGTATTGTTTTGGGATGCATCCTTCCCTCATCAACAACACTCATCCTCATCCTCATTTGGATGTATCCTTCCCTATCCCTATATTGTTCTGGGATATATCATTCCCTCATCCACAACACTCCGTCAACCATCCACCCAACCTGGCTTGTAGCTTGACTGGGGAACCATCATATTTTGTGCTCACCTTTATCTCCCATCGCTTAACATCCTTTCTTATTGATCACTTTACATCATCATCTTCATATCCTCTTTCATCCTCTAATTTCTCATAATTTCCCCCATTCCTTCCTCCTTCATCAATCTCTCGCCCTACGCCAAGGTGGATCCGCCCTCGACCATGGGATGGACCCACCCTCAGCTGCAGGGCAGATTTTTCCTTAGCTGTATGGTGGGGCGGATCCACCCCTGATCGCACGATGGCCCTATCCCGTGGTGGGGCAGACCCACCCTCGGCCATGGGGTGGACCCACGCCGCATCAGGGCGGACCCACCCGGCCCCGGGGTGGATTCGCCCCATGTCAGGGCAGAATCGCCTCGTGTTAGGGTGGTTTCGCCCTATGCTGGGGCAGATCTGCCCTTCTGCAGTGGGGCAAATCCGCTCCTCTATGAACCTCCAACACATTTTTTCCCTTCCCTTCTGGGAGCCACCATTTGCAAACCGTTTGTCCATTTGACTTCGTTCAAAAGGAAAACTTGCCTATTTTTTTGTGCTCTTTCCAACCATACCCTCCATTTCTTCCTATCGAGAGGTTGTCTGGGACTCCTCTATTTTCCCTCCCTTTATAAGGTGTATTTTTTTACTTCTTATTTACCTTTTTTTCCTCCAACTAATCCCTTCCCTTCCGAGGCCGCCATTTGCAAACCGTTTGTCCATTTGACTTCGTTCAAAAGAAAAACTTGCCTAATTTTTCACAATCTTTCCAACCATACCCTATGTTTCTTCCTATCGAGAGGTCGCTTGAGACCCCTCTCTTTCCTACGTCGCCCTCTCGAGGGGGCATACCCTTCCCATTCATCTATTTTCCCTACCATAGTCATTCATTTGCAGGATTGGGGCATCTTCATCCATTCCCTACTATTTGGCGCAGCTCAGGTCTCTCTCCCTATGTTGGGGCATCATTTTTTGGCTACTTCCTTTATAGAGTCAGCTGCATTTTCTTTTCTTTGAAACACTGTTATTCTAACAGTACTTCGAAGAGGGGAAAAATGTAGACATCTAAATTTGACCACTTCCACATGGTCAAAATTGTCCACTCTATTCATCTATTTCATTAATAATGATTAAATAATTTATTTAATCATTATTTCATTTTCTGCCTAAGGTTCCCAAAGTATGTAATTGAATAATTAAATACTTTACCTTACACCTTTTCTTCTCTAAATTAAATATATATGACAATTTATTTAATTTAGTCATTTGACCTTTTTTTAATTAAAATCAATTTTTAACTCCTCATTTTCTCTCTCCTTGTCACATTCTCCATAATCCTCATCTAATCTGGATTAAATAAATTAATCTATGATTAGGATGTGCACCGCTTAATCAAGATTAGTGTCACATCCTCCATAATCTCCCACTTGCTTCTAATCTCTCATTAATTATCCTAATCTTGTGTTTGCACAACCTTAATCAAGGTCATTAGCCATATTTAGCATACCTTTTTTCGGTCAACCTTTCTACTTTCCGTTCTTGGCCTTGACTCCCTTTCCCATGTGAATTTTTAATTCACATTTATTCACCCAAGGCTCCTCTCTTCCCCATGTGACTTTTTAATTCACTTTTATTCCTCCAAGGAATCTTCTCTTCCCCATGAAAGTTCTAGAACCTTTGACTTGTCACATCAAGTCACATGTGGGTGAATCCTACCTTTTTAAGGACCATGTTTTATCCAAGGTACTTTCCATCTCTCCTTTTAGAACCTTGTCTTATCCACAAGATTCCCCAATCATGTGAATGTTTAATTCACTTTTATTCCCCCAAGGTACCTACAAGGTACTTGTCCTTCATCCAAATCATGTACCTTCCTTCCACCTCACTTACACATTATCTCATCCTTGTTCATCTCACATTCCACATGTCAAGATGTGAGGGCTTGTGAATCCTCAAATCACTATAGCCCTCCATCTTGGCCTTGCTAGTTTAATGTCAACCGTTGAATTCCCTAGAGAATTCAAATCCCTCTATAAATACCCCATCTTTCCTCTCATTTTAGAAAATGAGATTTTTGTCACCAAATTCTTGCCAATCTTCATTTGTAGCATTTTAGCCATTGACAAGCATTCTTCATCAATCCACCAAATCATTTAGTCACTAGCATCTTATCACATTTTGCATCTTGCATCCATTCACCTCCATAGCCATCCAAGGAGCACACAAACTCTCAGAGATCAAGGGCCAACCAAGGAAATCTGCAGCACAAAAGGTATAACAATTTATCTTCTTGATTTGTTTTTCTTTCTTGCATAGATAGTCCTTAGGCTAATCTTGAATAGTATTTCTTGTGTTTTTC
This sequence comes from Sequoiadendron giganteum, assembly GCA_007115665.2. Classification (NCBI taxonomy): domain Eukaryota; kingdom Viridiplantae; phylum Streptophyta; class Pinopsida; order Cupressales; family Cupressaceae; genus Sequoiadendron; species Sequoiadendron giganteum. The sequence goes on from CM021100.1 coordinate 629,225,834, forward strand.
CTTTTAGTGGATCATTAGTTGGTTTTGCATCTTAGAATAAGGGTAGAACATTTTAGGGATCACAATAGTTAATGAAACTATGGAGCCAAATAAAAAAGGGCCTTCCATCTATCAAAATTGTCCACCTATTTCAAAAAATCTTCAATACTAACACACAAATTTTATGACAAAGTTGGTCCCAAACACACTCAAAATTCCTTATACACATTCTATCATCCGCCATCCCAATTTCTGAAAATAAAAAAATCCATAATCCAATCTACCAAATAATCCATCCACATCTCATATCCCCCATCAAAATCTAACATCCCACCTAAAATGGAAAAATAATCAAATTCCACATTCACCATGTCTTGACAACAACACTTTATCATAAACACTCTAATGACACTCTATCATGATGTACATATTTATATAGTATCAAAAAAGATCACAATAATATACATGGGCTATATACAAGTGCTCTTATCTTATCAAAGCAACTCCTCAAGGTAGGACATTATTAGCAAATTATGACAACGACATCTACATCAACACCACTAAGCAGTTTCACAAATTTGATGACCATTCAAAAAAGAAAATAAAAATAGTAAAGATAAAAAAATTCATCCAGTGAAAACCACTTTGTTGGTGCCTTGGGCAAGTACTATGGTGAAAACCTAACTAATGATCATCATGTGTAAAATTGGTTATCTATGTGTACCATTCTAGTTGGAAGTGTAGACTCTTAAAAATGTCCTAAATGATACCATGCACTCAAATCAGATATACTAACATCATTTCATCCTAAAACCCATCCTCTTTTCACTTAATTAATTAAATTAGCCTAGCTATTTAATTAATCACATCATTTTTTCGTCTATTAATCTAATTAATTTAATTAGGTTAATTCATCCCCTTTCATGCTAATATTTCATCTTATTAAATTAAATACATCAAGTTATTTAATTTAAATCCCTAAGTCTACTTATTTAATTGAATAAACCTAAGTTATTTAATTAAATATCATTGCACTTTCCCCCTTTTCATTAAATTATTTTATTTAATGAAAATCAAAAAATTCCCCTAATTGCATAATTAAATATTTGTTTAATTATCAATTACTAATAAATCTATTCCCCCCACTTGCACACTCCTCCAAAAAGAGAATATTCCCATATAAGATTCCTTCCCCTTTTTGCACATTAAAAATTTGTTTTAATTTTCCAAACATCTATTTTCCTCACCCATAAGGATATTCCAAGGGAATATTCCTTTTTGAAACAAACTTACAAGACTTCTTGTGCAAGTTTTGAAAGTGTGTTTGTTTGGATTAATGTGAGCCCTTGATTAAATACCATCTTGCATTTTTGACCCTTGATGGGAATCCATGATCCATGCCTCCAAATTCTTCCATCCTTGACCATTGATTAACCTTTCTAATCTTAACCCTCCATTTCTCATTTGCTCTCCTATTAATAGGTCACTATTTGGAGACAAATGGATCCATCTTTTTCAAAGAAAACTCATGCTGTTGAAATCACTCACACTCACACTCATATTTAGCATTTACTTAGTATCATTTTAGCTTAATTACTTGCATTAATTAGCTTAGCTTTCATTAATGGCTTCCATGATAACTTAGATGCATACATTTAGCTTGTTTTTTAATTAAGGTTTAAATATTTTTAGTTTAGAATCCATTTAGATTAGCTTTGCATACATCCCTATCAATAATATTGATCTAAATAATGTGAAAATAGCTTGCATCATGTTAATCTAGTTTTAAATCATGTTTCATCACACATCTCACAAAGGTTTCACCAGTTTTCTTCAATAAAACTAATTGAAACAAGCTCATTTAACCATGAGATTGGGAGAGGTTTGTTCCACATCAACGCAACACCACTCCCCTAATAGGATAAGTTTCAATGTCTTAGATTAGAGGTTTTATCAAGCTTTCATGATTTAATATGGTATTTTTAATCACTTCTTTATCTTTGCATAAATTGGATGATATCTATTGGATTGACGTTTAGTGGCATGAAAATGCTTTGATTCTTCATGGATCAAGTGTAATCGACCCATACTAATTCTTCAGTCACGTTTTGGCGCTAGAAGGAGGGCGTAAACGATCACATTTGACAATTTTTTCTCTCGAATTCTATTTTATGGTTTTTGCAGATACAATGACGCTCTAGGAGATTTCAACGACACCTTTGTAAGGCATCACCATATAGTAATGCTATTTCCATTTGATAAAGAGATGCCTAATTAATATATTGGTGCTGATTAAAATAAATGGTGATGCTAATACTGTTAGAGGTATTGAGAATTTGAAAATGATGATGCCACCAAATAGCGACACTATCGTCGTCATTGTCCTTCTGCAGAGCAATCCTAATTTTCACTAGAGTGATGCTCATTTGATTTATGGTGACTCTATTGTGAATAGCGACGCTCTACTCTAGTAAGAAAAAATATTGTGATTTTTAGCATGTGCTTTAATTTTTTACTTCATCTGATCACTAACATGCCTCTAATTTTTTGTTCTAGTTTTTAGGCTAATGGGTTTTGTAGGTTGGACAATAAAATTCAAAGTGAAGAAGCATTCTTGTCTTTAAATCTTATAATTGTAATAAGTGTTTTGACACTTTTGGGGCAATTATAACCCATTTATTGCTTTTCATTTTATACTTTAGGACCACTCTAGCTTTCAATTGGGTTTTAAAATGAATGCTCAAATGGGATTAAAATGAACCCTCACTCCATTATTCTACTTTGGGTTTAAAATTGAAGAATACAACTTAACACTTCATTTGGTGCTTAAAATAAACTTACCTTTGCTTTTGAGGGTTAAAATTAACATGTGTTTTCCATGTCTTATGATTTACACTTTTGTCATTGAATGTGTGTGCTCTTCTCTCTTGTCACTCAACAATCTTGAGAATCAAAAGCATTCCTTTGACATTTTGTATAATCACCTACATATTTTGATTTGGATTTAAAATGAACCCCATGCTAGTGTGAGGAAAAGGCATTGCAAATGCTCCCTCCTTACTTCATGGAAACTAGGAGATCGAACAACAAATGTACTTACTTCCTTTTGTTTACCTTTAGAGGGCCTATCTTCCTACTTCAAAAGGAGGGAATGACCCAAGTGGTAATGAGCTAAAGACAAGCTCTTTCAAACCGCTATATAAAAAAATGTGTTTGTGATGAAAGTCATAAGCAATAGGTGTGGATGTGTCATACCGATAAGTGCCACCCTTAGTGTCTATGTGACATGCCAAAATAATTTCTTAGGAAGGGACTAGGAGGCCTCTTGATTGAAATAATCTTCTAATCTTTCTGCATGTATGGCCACCTTAAACAAAAGTCATTACTAAGAATCAATTGTTTAGAAGCCAAAAAAATTTATGCTTGCTGGTGTAGGAATGGCCATTCAAAGCCACCCCACATTTTAATATTGACCGTTGAAATAGGAAAATCCTTAAGATCTTCAGATCTTTAGGATTTGAGATTTGGTGGTCCTGAGAAGTGTGTGTCATGAAGGGGAGCGAGTGTCACTAAATCTCTAGCTATTCACATTGTCTCAGTGTTTGGAGAAATCTAAGTGGGGATTCAACAAGTAGTATCTTCTGAACCTAGGGTGGTAAATGCTTGTGGGTCAGTTTAATACTTTTCTTGGTTTCAAAACAATTGAAAAAAAACACCAAAGTCTTTTCAAAATTTCAAACCCTTTGGTCTAAGTATGGATACCCTTTGACAAAACCTTGATATTAATGCTTGTACTAAGGATTTATTCTTAAAAAATTCTAAGTATTTTGGTTTATATCACAATCCATACTTCCCAAAGTCAACATAGCCAACTATGGCTTCAACCTCATGATTTTCACAAAATGGATCTTGTGGAATTTATGATGTTTTTGACATAGACATTTAGTTTGAACTTAAGAAAGACAAGTGTTTGTGGTAAAAAGAAACTCACTTAAGCAAGATATTGAAAAATTAAACCCCACATGACCATTTGGAGGTCGATCGCTCCAATTGAACAACCCGACCTTACACCTACTATCATTCAACCAAAATTTGAGCTCATTAAAGGAGACCAATCCAATATAATTAGTAGTTTGAGAAGCTTCACTTTTGAAACAAAGGAAACACACATTCAATGGAGAAATATAGAAAACATCTTAGATGAAGAAGAGGAACAAACCGATATTGAGACTAGAAGGCCCATATTACCACCACCTGCGTGAAAATAAATATCTTATTTTCTTCCATAGACTTAGACTTCTATAAATGATCTCATGAAAAATCATAATCCCCAAGAGAAGGTCTACAAGTCATCATTTTAAAATTAGGCATCTTAGTCCAAAAGCTATCAAAAGACACCTTTTAGCACTTCACCAAAATAGAAATAGGTTGGTATACAACTTCTATAAACGTGCTTCAAGGAACAATCCAAAAATGTATGTATTCTTTCTAAGTCAAAACCCTGGTCTTTTTCATGATCTTGAACCTATCCAAACCATTGGGTCTTTAGGATTTGAAAACTTTAGAGGTCTAGAATTTTTTTCACTACCTTGGTGTTATCAAACAAAGATTCACTTTAGGTCAACATTGGGTCAAACATTTCATCCACCCCTTTATCAAATGTCATCCTTCACTTCACCAAACTTTGCAAAAAATTCAAATACACCAACACTTTTTGACTTAAACATCTATCAAACCAACCCATAAATTAGCTACTTTGTATGTGAAATGAATCCTTTTCCATGCATTTGGTTATGTTAGTTATCATCTTTGAACTAGTTTATCTTGAAGGTCACAAGTCTACCCTAAAGATTTCCAAGTTCATAAACATCCTTTATCCAAACATAAAAACATCAAACTATTAAGTCAAAAGTGTTGTCCCCAAACGTTTGCAAAGATCACTTCCCACATCATTCACCTTTTCATATCCCATTATCATCATTTCTCCCAAAATAATTAGAGTGTCCCTTTTATATAAATTTGAGTCAACTAGAGAGTTCAAACACTATAAATCTTGACACAACTCTCCCATAGGTGACCCAAAATTTATGGTAAAAGCAAGATCACAACACAAGAGAATCATGGAGAAAACCAAAGTCACATTTACCTCAAATGATCCCAATCCTTTAAAATTGGATCCAAGAAGTCAAGTTACCTCATGAAAACAACCCTCTTCTCCATTAGGACCATATGAGATAGAAGATGTCACAAACAACCCATTTGGAATTACTAAGGAAGAAACCATGGAGTATAAAGAAGAACATCAAGCCTTAGAAAAAATTGCTCTAATTTCCCCATCTTTTCTTTCACAATAATTGGGACAAGGATTGAATTCATCTACCTTACACAAAAATCCATTTCTAAATCAAACATCCACTCCTAGTCTTGCAGGTAGTCTTGCTAAAGACTTTGGTCTAACTCTCCCATTCGAAAGCAACACACTTGTGGGTACTCTTAACACCAATCCATCCATCACTTGGACACCAATATTTGGTGCTTCTATAATTCTTGAACACCCCTTACATCAACATCAATCACTTACACTTCATGAGTCCATGATAATATCAACATACCGAGGGTACCCATCTTCATCCATCCCCACAAGTACCACAAGTGTGCCCAGCATCCCGCAAGGAAGTATAGGCCAAGTGTCTCAAATCGACCAACAAGGGCATGCCAACACCCTAACACAAAGTCAACCTTTAATGCACATAGGGACATCTCTATTCAATCCCCCAACTAGTTCATCTGCACCATTGGTTTCACAAAACACATCCATACCATCCATCATCAACCCAAATCCATACAATCCCTTGGTCACAAATCTCATTAATTGAGGTAATACCTTGTCCACATCCCTATCGCAAGAAAATCCTCAAGACATAAATCAAGGGAACCTTTTTAATCAATGGACTCAAGGTCCTAGTATGTCATTACCATCACAAAATCAAATGGCACCATCCTCATCTTTTCCCATGGTCCCTTTTACCATGCAAAATCAAATGGGACCTCAAACTTAAATTCCTCCATCTCAATCCACCATCTTCCAAGGAATGTTAAACCAAGGGAATCCCAAACCAATCATCAATAATATGCTATCCACTCAGAGAATCAACACCCAAAATACATCATAGATGTCCCAACAACTGATTGATCCTACAGTGTAAGAACATGCCTTATCTTTATAGCAAGCACAACAAGCTTATCAACAAGTCATCCAATAGCAACAACAATAGAAATAAACCATAGCAGCACAAAAAAAGTAGAAACAACATCAAGTAACCCTAGCAACACAACAAAAACAACACCAAGCAGCCTTAGCAACACAACAAACATCCTTAGCACAATAACAACATCAAGCCCATCAAGCAGCCTTAACAGCACAACAACAACAACAAGCCCAACACCAAGCAACCTTAGCAACATAGCAACAATAGCAAGTGAAACAAGAAGCCCTTTTGGCTCATAAATAATAGCAAGCCTTACTAGTTCAATAGTATTCCCAACAACAACACCAACAACAACAAAAAACTTCCTACTATAATCCGCAACAAAACATTGTCAATACAAACATGTTAGGAACATATACATCAATTCTGCAATCACCTTCCCAAAATACCACACCACCATACACACCATACAACATCTTATCATATCAAAATATCGCATACAACTCATCCAACATCCCACAATACAAATTATATGTTCCTCCACCAAACCTGTAAGATGATCTAGCATCACAATTTAAGGTGTTGTCACAAGAAATGTAAGATCTTCGGATGGCCAAGAAAAAGAAGCCTCATACACAAAACTTGTGTCTATATTCATTCGATAAAAAAATCAAAATGGAACCATTCCCTCTTGGATTTGAAATCCCTAGATTTGATAAATAAAAAGGGAGAGGAAGTCCTATGGACCATGTTAAAGAGTTTAATGTCATGTGTATGGAGGTGGCTTACAATGATTCTTATTTAATGTGCCTCTTTCTTCAAAGTTTAACAGGTCCTGCCATGGATTGGTTTTCTCAACTACCTCCCAGCATTAAAAATTTCCAAGATATCACTGATAAATTCATTGATCACTTCTCCTTTAACCTTGACATGGACGTAAGCCTAGAAGAGTTGTATACTCTCTGACTAAATAAAAGGATATTTTTTCACCAATCTCTTGCTACGGTAGAGACAAAGAGCTAGTAAGAGAAAATGGCCCCTTCCTAATGAACAAAAAGTGGGAATCATCATATAAAATCTAGATCTAGATCTATCCTTCCACTTGAAAATGTAGTCTACTACCTCTTATGACAAGCTAGTTCATAGTTCCCTTAACATTGAGAGAGCTCTAATCTCACTGGGAAATAGTCAAGCTTACAAAGACAATCACCCATCAACTAGTTCGAACAACAAGCCTCATTTCTAGGCTAAGAATAAGAACATGACCAATGATGGCATGGTAGATGCTAAGGTGGTGCTAAGTGCTCCTAGGATGAACAACAATCAAATAGCTAACATTCAACCAACTGTGCAACAAACAATACCTCCTCAGAATAATCAGATCAATAACATTGAAACATAATAACGATGAACACCCAAAAATTACAACTATCCAAAATGAAATTACACACAATTGTTGGAACCTATCAAAAACATCATGAAGAAATTGGTAGAGTGAAACTTGATAACGCTTCCTAACTTTGAAGACTACCAAGAACCATAGGATAAACCATCCTGGTATAAGGAGAACAATCTTTGTGACTTTCGCAAAATGAAAGGACACAAAACTAAAAATTGTATGAGGCTCAAAAATATTATCTAAGAACTTATAGAGAGAAGCACCATATCTATTAAAGTACCATACGATAACTAGGATCTTAAGATATACAAGAACCCCATGCCAGATCATAGCAAAGGAAATAACATTGAAAAATCTAAGGATTACATAAGCATGCAACATACCTATTCCAATGGAGTCACTTCCTATGATAGTGTCATAATTGTTGTCACCATAAAAGGGCCTAGTGCACAGTGTGGAGTCACCACATGACATAGCAGAGTCACCATCCAAGGATTTCCATCTCAATCTAGGGCACAACCTACTTTTCTAACATCAAATCCCAACAAGTACAATCTCCTAGATCAACTTAAGAAGACCTTTGCATATATTTATATCTTGGATCTATTGAGGCTATCCCTTGAACATAGGGAAATCCTAGAGAACACTTTTTCTTCATCATCCATCCTTGAGGATATTGATACAAAATAGTTTCAAGCTATGGTAGGGTACATCACTGATCATCTTCTCACCTTCTCAGAACAAGACCTACCATCACAACCATCTCATAATTGTGCTTTAAACCTTGAGGTTATCATTCATAAGAACAAGGTTAAATGAGTCTTAGTGAATTGAGGTGTCGGTCTAAACATTTTTACTGTTTAGTTGATTAAGAACCTAGGCTATTTAGAGGATACTATCGAGAAATAAAAGAGTACTACCATCAGCTCATATGATGATCAAGAGCGGGTATCCCAAGGCTTCATTGTGTTGCCAATCCAAGTGGGACCCATAATTGTAGAAACTACATGCCAAGTATTAGACCTTGATCTTCCCTACAACATCCTACATGGTTAACCATGGATCCATGCCCTAAAAGTTTTAGCCTCGACCTACCATCAATGTGTAAAGTTTCCTTTTGAAGGGAGAGAAATTACCATCCATGGAGATCCTGAACCCTTTTATTATTGCAAGAACCTTGAGGCAAAGTTCTACAAGATACCCCAAATCCCTAAAAATGATGAAGGGCCTACACCATCTTCCTCATTTATTGACCCATCATCCCTTGCATCTACCTTATAAACTGTTAGAATTGGCTATGGCTGCCAAGATCTTGAGACCAAATGGAAAGCACAAAAAGAGAGAGAATGGAATGTGAGAAGAACAAACTATATTCTTATCAATTGATTCAATGATATGATTGTGATTGTATGTACATAGGAGACCCCTTGGTTATATAGCCAAGATGAGAACATAGAAAGGCATAAGATTATGACATGAGACAACTATGAAAAGCTATCACTCCACCTAAAGTGGAAAAGTGATAATGTGATAATCACCAAAAATGGTGGATCACCCGCAAAATGTGGAGAGGTAATCACATATATGTTCATAAAAGGTGGAAGTGATAAAGTATTAACATGATAAGTCCAAAAAAGGTGGAAAATATCCAAATACCTCCTATGTGGTCCCTAAGTAAACTTAACTAAGGTGTAATCATGACCTAGGAAAAGGTACAACACATTTAATTACACCAACAAAAATGAAAAACACCCATTGTGTAGAACATACCCGACATCAAAGTAGTGATCTAGGATGATGGTTGTGGAAACTATAAACTAATGAAGGATACATTTGTCTTGGGAGAGCTACCTCTTTCTCCTAAATCCCATGGAAAACCCACATATAGCAACAAAGAGGTCAAAACAATCAAGATGGTAACTACTACCTTCACCAAGTGGGGGGATTTGAACCAAGAGAATGCCAATGAGGAGGATGTCTCTAAGTTTATATATTAAGATGAACAACCCATCGTTGTTCTTCCCATGGAAGATGACAATAAAGGCTTACAACTAATGAAGGGGTGGGGATATAACAAGAATGAGAAACTAGGTCAAAATGATAATGGTTTTCTAGAACCCATCATTCCTGAGAAATTCCTAAAGAATCTTGGCCTAGGTTGTACTACTAGAAAAGTTACCCTTATTGGAAAAGGTACTTCTGCTAAAAGGGTTGAGGCTTCCTCTTGGTTACCAACATCCTATGATACTACCCTAGATGAATTCCCCCTTGATGTTTCCAACCTATTTGAGAATAACTCCCTTTTCAAGATATTTACAACATCCTTCACCCCAAGCAACCAACCGACTGAAATAAGCCTAGGATACCCACAACTCATTGAATTGGACCAACAAGGACCAATGATTCTAGATTTATTAAAAAATGATGAAGAAATCTCCAAATTCATGGGACTCTATGACAACTTACCATGGGAAGATCACATGGCAGGTTTTGACATAGAGCTAGACATAGGGGCATACTACAAGGAGACAATTGAATACTTCAGTCGCAAAATTAAAAAAATGTAATTAATATGTAGATCTCTAAGTGAAGACCACAATGTGGCACTCTTTTATTCTAAAATAGTAAAAATAAAGGATGCATTTGAAGGTGAAAACCTCTCTAAAGACACCCAAGGATGAGGGATTCAATCTCCCCCTTAGTGCAATGCATCTAGAGAAGTCAGCAGTGCTAGCAAAATATGCCACTCTAGTCAATGTGGGAACACAAGAAGCACTCAAGATCACTTTCTATGTTGAATCGCTATTGGATGAAGAATAGAAGAACCTAATAGTTTTCTTGAAAGAATGAAGAGAAAAATTTGCATGGTCATGCACATATATGCTAGGGCTCAATCCCAAAATAGTTGTGTATCATTTAGCAGTCTATCCTGAAGCCAAGCTAGTGAAGTAGAAATTAAGATGCACCCTCAAATAGAACTTTTGGTAAAACTTGAGTTACAAAAGCATCTTGATGCTGGATTCATCCAATTGATTGATTATCTTAAGTGGGTTTCAACCTGGTACTAGTCTCAAAAATCACTTGGGGCATCAAAATATGCATGGATTTTAAAGACTTAAAAAAGTGCATGTTCGAAGGATGATTTCCCTCTTCCTAACATTGACCTCATTGTGGACTTAATAGTTGGGAATGGAATACTATCACTCATGGATGGTTTTTCAAGATACAATCAAATCATGTTCACCAAGGAGGATCAACACAAAAATACACTCACTTGTCCATGGGGAACCTATTGCTGGAATGCGATGCCATTTGGGCTGAAGAACGTAGGAGCAACCTATTAAAGAGTAATGACCCTCATATTTCATGACGTGGTCCACAAAATAGTTGAAGATTATGTGGATGATATTTTGGAAAAATTAAAGAAAAGGAGTGAGCACATAGAAGTCTTGGGACCCATCTTTGACAGGATTGAAGAATACAAGGTACAATTGAATCCAAAAAGCGTGTCTTCGGAGTTACATCATGAAAACTTCTTGGCTATATCGCCTCACAAAGAAGGATATAAATTGATCCAAAACAATTAAAATCCATCCTAGACATGGAACCACCACAAACACTAAAGAAAATGAGAGGGTTACAAGGAAGATTGCAGTCCATCTGAAGGTTCATAGCACAACTATCAGATAAAATCCACCATTTTTCACATCTTCTCCATAAATTAATAACTTACAAGTGGGAAAAAGCTTTCCAAAAGATCAAAGACTAACTATTGACACCACTAGTGCTCATGCCACTAATACTAAACAAACCATTGATCCTGTATATCTCAGCAACATCAGCAACACTAGGTTCTTTTCTGACATAATATGATGAAGATGAAAAATAAAGGATATCTACTACATCAGTAGGACCTTGATGGTCTATGAAATGAACTATTCATCCATTGAGAAAGCATGCTTAACAGTGGTTTTTGCTTCACAAAAGTTAAAATACTACATGTTGTCACATCAAATCAAACTCATTGCAAAGATTGACCCATTGAAAAACCTATTATAGAAAGCAAATCTCATAGTGTGAATGGCCAAATGGGTAATGATCTTGACTAAATTTGACATAGATTATGTGGAGCGCAAGGCAATCAAAGAACAAGTGATCACAAACCAACTAGAAAAATTTCCTATCTATGTAGAGAACCCATTGGTATTTGATTTCCGTGATGAATCAATATTCCTTGTCAATCTAACTGATCAATGGAAAATGTATTTTGATGGATCGTTCACCCAACATGGATCAAGAGTGAGTATTCTCTTTATTACCCCTCAAGGTGATTTCATTCCAAAGTCATACAGGCTATCATTTTTTTGCACTAACAACTTTTTTGAGTATGAAGCCCTAATCACAAGTCTAAGGATAGCCGTTCAGTGGTAGATACAAGAGTTGAAATTCTATGGAGACTCACAGCTGGTTATCAACCAAGTCAATGATGACTACAAACTAAGGATGATAATCTTACTCTTTATAAGAAGATGGTAGAAAATCTCAAGGACCTTTTCATTGATATAACTTTCGACTGGATTCCTCGCATGAACAACCGAGTAGCAGACACTATGGAAACAATTGGATCATTATTAGACATGTCGAAAAATGTCCTCCAATGTGAATTCTTGGTAGAATAACTTCTCATACCAACTTTCAAAATACTTGAATCTGAATTCATGTGTGTCATTGTTGGTCCTAGATCCCCATGGTACCATGACATATTCATCTACCTTAGCATATTAACCCTCCCATCCGATATCACCTCCAACCTTAAAAATACCTTTGTAAAGAAGGAATCTCAATTCATGATCCTAGGTGATACCTTATACCACCAAAGCATCGAAGGGAAATTACTACAATGTCTTAACCAAGAGGAAGCCTTGACTACCTTAACAAAATGACATGATGGTATATGTGGTTCCCATTCTAGTGGTATGACTTTAGCTAAGAAATTGTTGAGGACTGGGTACTACTGGCCAACCATGGAAAGATAATCCCATCATTATGTGTAGAAGTGTGTCTAGTGTCAACAACATGGAGATCTAATTCATGCTCTAGCTCAAGATTTGCAACCTATGGTCATGCTTTAGCCTTTCTCATAGTGGGGGCTTGACCTCATAGGAAAAATCACTCCAACCTCATATAACAACCACAAGTTTATCATTATATCCACTGAGTACTTTACCAAGTTGTTCAAAGCCATACCTATGATCTACATAATGGGGAAGAAAATTTCCAAATTTATCTTGAATTACCTAATATATCATTATGGTGTTCCACAAACCCTTATCTCAAACAATGGAACACCCTTCAAGAACCAAGATGTAAAAGAGCTATGTCAAAAATTCAACATCCAACATTGATTTTCTACCCCATATTACCCCCAAGGCAATGGTCAAGCTGAGGCTACAATAAGACCATTATGAAAATCCTAAATAAAATGGTCAATGAAGCTGGCCGTGATTGGCATCTGTAGTTAAATCTTACCCTATGGGACTATCAAACTAGTATTTGCATGCCTATGTGTATAACCTCATTCTCCTTGGTCTATGGATTATAAGCCATCTTGTCTATTGAGGTTTAGCTTCCATCACTATGAGTTTCACTATAAAACCTAATCACTGATGAAGAATATAGAGTATCCTAACTGAATGAGCTAGAATTCTTGGATGAGCATCATCTTGATGCCCTTAACCACTTGCAAGTATACCAAAACCAACTGAAAAAGAGCTATAACAAGAAGATCAAATGTTAGTCTTTCCAGGTAGGGGATCTTGTCCTAAAGAGAAATCAAAAGAATCTTCTAGATCAGGATAGTAAAGGAAAGTTTGAGTCTAGCTAGTTGGGTTCCTTTGTCATCACAACAAGCTATGCATTAGGAGCATACCAATTGTCAACACATGAAGGTGAACCCTTACAAGAACCAACCAAAAGCTTACATCTTAAAAAGTTTTTTGCCTAGTCTTGAAGGGTGTAAATCTAAAAATACAAAAAGATCAAAAAATGATCAAAATCCAAAAAATAAATGAAAAAGGATTGAAAATAGTAGAGAAAAAAAATCATCCTCTAGTGAAAACCACTCCAGTGGTGCTTTAGGAAAGTACCTTGGTGAGAACCTAGCAAATAGGTTCCTTGCATAAATAAAGCACCTCCATCTATCTTTGTCTCTTTACCCTATCACCATCCATCCATCACATCATTCATCCTATTTATTCCATTACCCATCCATGTCTGTATCATAGCTTGATCTTGTGAAGTATCGTAACCTCTTTAGTACTAATTGGAATATTCTTAAGGTACTTGTTATGCCTTGCATAACCACCCCATCTTTTGTCTTGGTCAAAATGGGTCCCCCTTTTTTTTTTCTACCCTTGGTTGTTTTTCAAGAAAGTTTGGAGTTTTTTCTTCTTCCAAGGCTTTGTTTTCCTTTCTGTTTTGGTGGAACTGAAACCAAAATGAAATCTTGTTTGAAAGTTGTTTTGAGGATTCCATTCCAATCCCGGTCTCGTTTGTCTCTTCATTGGTCTTTTCGGGTTTTGTTTTTGCCAGAACCGGAGCCAGAATGGATATTAAGTTCGAAGCTTTGTATATAGTCTCAAACTTGTTTCCATCCCGCCTCCACCTCTACCTTTTTGTTTGTTTGTTTGGACTTGAGATTGGTGATGGGTTTTCTTGTTTCGATCTCAGTGTTTCTCTTTTTGTTCTTTCTTTCCTTTTCTTCTTTGTTGTCAGAATTAGAATCAGATCTAGAACCAAACTTGAAACTTGGACAAAGTTTCCAAATCAGTTTCCATTCTGTTTCTGGTCCTACCTTTCTTTTTTCTATCTAACTTTACTTTAGTCACACAATAGTCTTGTGCTTGTTCCCACTGCGATTCTTTGTCCGACCTGCCACATTAATGGCATTAATTACAGGCACCTTCCCACATACGAGATTCGATTTTAACCTTAATTAAGGTTAACTCGTTGGTTATTATCATTGTTTAACAACTAAAATCGAACCAGAGCTGTGGTGGAGCATTTGGGGATGCAATTCAATCGAAAGTGAGACATTTTTGTGTGGATTCGCATAAGAGGACTAGCCTATTGGATTGCATTTGGAGGTAGGGTTTCTATTCTTTGTTTTTTTTTGTTCGTCTTATTCTGTTCAATATTTTATTCTTCGCATGGGTTTGTAGCTCTTGGTTTTATTTTGAATCCCTGTTGTTTATTTTTCCTATCTTCTTTTTTATTTTGTTTTGTTTTTCTAGTTTTCATTTTGTCTTTTATTTTTATTATTGGCATTTTCTTATTTGTTTATTTTTCCACGGTCGTTTTCACATTTTCTTCGTGCCTATACTGTGGTGCCCCTAGGATTTTTTGATGGTATGGATTTTTCTATGAATTGCATCATGTTATGGTTTTCTTGATCTATTAAGAAGCATTCGTTGTTAAGAATATATGTCTGGATGTTAGAGAATTTTGTTCATATTTTACTGACTTATGCCTTGATCTATATTTTTCTATTTATTTAAACCCCCCATTAAACATAGATTGATGAATCCATTGTTGTTTGTATTCCTTATCACCAACAAAGGCCCCTTGAATGTTACAGTTGCATTGGCCAATTGAGTGACATTAGAGAGTTGAGAACCAACTACCAAGACCTTGAGAGTTAGGCTACTATATGTTGTCTTTCTTTTTTAGGAGAAATAGAGTAGAAATATTTTGTTTTACGTTGGTTGTGTCATTTTCACCATCAATAGATCTGGCGCTACAAGGAGGGCCTGAAGGAATAAGCTAGCTCAGATTGGGTCATTCTCACCGGAAAAGTATGGGAGGATTCTTGAATCCTCTACCGACCCTGAACCATTAATTAAACTTCGAACCTTGATTAGACATAGACCCCAATCTCATAGAATTTTGATCCCACCATTGTCACCACCACTTACTCTACCTGGATTTCGACCAAATCCATCTTTACCGCCCCATCAATCTAATCTACCAGTCCAACCAGTGTCATCACCGGTTTGACCTATATCACCACCAATCCAACCTGCTCAACCAATCCCACCACCACCCATGGCTTACTTCATGAATAACCCCTCTCCATTTGGGACTATTCCTAGGGGTATCCATGATCTACCAAAGAATCTAGAAATGTTTTTCCCCAAGTATATGCATGGAGAATCAAGAAGTGCAGAGGAACATATACAAACGTTCAAGGATGCCTGTACCCGTGCTCAGGTGTCTCACCAGGATGTTGTATGTAGGTTGTTTCCTTATTGTTTGGGGGACATGGCATACAACTGGTATCTAAATCTACCCCAGGCATCTATTCTAAGCTGGGCAGATTTAGAAAATTCTTTTATTAATCAATTTCAGGTCTATGTAGACCCGACCATCTTGTATCATCAATTTGCTACCATAAGAAAGGAACATCATGAACCATTTCCATTATTCAAAACTAGATTCCAAAGAATGTTCTATAGGTTACAAGACCCCTACTTAGTGGCTAAAAATATTGCCATTAAGGCATATTTAAGAGCATTTGATCCTTTCATTGGCTTGTTCTTGCATAGAACCTATGCTGCCAATGAGATTGACTCTTTGTCTAAGATTTATCATCTAGCCATTAAAATACAACATCAGATAAGTCTGCAATCAAGAAGTTTAGGAGAAACTCTCCCTCCCATGGGTTATCAGATGCCTAACCCACCATTGTTCAACATGGTCCCAGGGATGTCTTACTCCCAATATGGACATGTTTATGAGTTACAAGACTCATCTACCATGCCTTTTTTCACTAATGGCATGGAGGATTCTTCCCAACAATCTCAAAACCACTAGCAGCAAGGGGGGGTCAACTCATGTTCATTCTCCATCTGTAGGGTAGATTGTGAAAAATGAAAAAATTATACAACTAACCAAGTAGGTAGAGACTCTAAAAAATACTCCATCTCAAATGTCTAACGACATGGCACAACTTAGACATAACCCCCCTTAGAACCAAAACCAGAATTATCAGAATCAAGGAGGTTATAACAACTAGGGTAGTTACTCTAACCAGAATGCAAATCAGAACACCAATAGGAACTTCCAGAACCAAAACTCCTCTAACCAAAATGATCAAAAATAGAACATAGGATACAATCAGAGGTCCAATAATAACAATAGGTAGTGGAACAATGGACCCAACAACAAGGGAGTTCCCCATAAATATTATTCTGGTGAGGATAAACCACACACTACTAATGTGGCTGACCTCAATTTCATGACTAATCAGTGTAGAATACACGATACTGCAACACATTCTGAGGTCAATTGCCCAGAGATGGAAAAAATGGTGAAGATTGCGCAAGTTGATTCCAACCCTCCACAAGGAAATTCCAATCAAGACATTGGGTCAGTAAGTACTGCTATGACATGAGACCATTGAGGAAAATAATCAATTTCCCATGCAGGGAGACAATGAACAAAAAGAGGATGTGTATGATACCCAAGCCTTCCAGTCCAAAGGTGGTCACTTCTTAAGAAATTAGAATAAGGGCCCATTCACTACATCTGCACCCACAAACAACATGGTCCCACCTTATCACAATGTAGATAATAACCCACCACCACCAAAGGGACCTTTTGAATCTCATAATAAAGGTAATCCACCTTCTTTTCCTAAATATCAAGTTAGGAATGATTTGGAGTTTGATATTATTGCAGAACTGTAGAGACAAAAGACATCATTGTCATTATTTGACATTATGAAGTGGTGCCCAACCCAATGAGAAGTTGTGTTGAAAGACCTAAAGGAGGTAGATCGTTCAAAAGGAAAAGGTAAAGTGACTCCAGTGAAGGAGACAAATGCAGCCATCTATAAAGGTAAGACCAATACCCCACCTTTCCTTTTGAGTTTAAGGATCTTTGGAAAGAATCTACATAACTATCTGCCGGACTCCAAAGCATCGGGTAATCTCATGCCCTTTTCAATTTACAAGAAGATAGGATTAAGTCTTGCCAAAACTAATAAGAAAGTAATTTAGTTGGAAAAAACTAAGGTTAATGTGGTGGGAGAGTTAAAAAATATGCATGTACAATTTGGATCGGATCCAAGGATCCAAACTTACATAGATATCCAAGTGGCTGATATCCTAGAAACATATGGTATTCTCCTGAGTCGGGAGCTAATGAACAGTATTGGGGGGTATTTGTCTTTGGATTTATCTCACATGTGCCTACCCTGAAAAGGGATACCAACACAAATTAGAATTAAGAGTGAGCCTAGGCTCAAAAACATGATTATAAAATATGATTCTCCAAATGAAGTAGCATACTTCGAGACTGAGATAGGAGTTTACAAGAAAGAGGAAGTCATGAACTTCTTAGTACTCAATCTTGATGATGCACTGCCCCTAGAACAGAGTGACCCAATGATCTCGGTCAACCAACAAGTTCTGATAAGAAAATTGCAACAAGATAGGCTGGTATTAGGAGAAGAGACTAATTTGAGCAGTTTGTTGCTTCCTAATTGGTGTAGGATACATTATTAGAATCATTCTGAATTGACATGTCAACCCTACCTAGATATCTTAAACCATATAGCCAACCTCAACTGATTGGCCAAGATTAACCTTAAGCACCCATCAATGAATTCCCATTTGAAGCTAAGGACGCTACCATCCTCACTAGAACCAATCTTTCTCAAGGGGAAGATTCCCCACCATTGGAGCAGACTCAAGTTCTATGATTTGAGTTTCAGGAGAAGATTGAGGTGTCTCAACCTTTCTCCAATACCCCTGCCCCAGATACTCTACCAATGCCTAAGGCATTGTAAAAAATGAATTGGATTGCAACTTGATCCAAGAAATTGCTGAGGAAGTGATTCTTGAGCAAGCTTTAAATATAGAAAATCCTTTAAGTGAGCCTTATCCCCAGTCACCTTTAATTCTTGATGGCCAGCAAAAGTCCAAGCCGCCACCTATCTCAGGTAAGTCATCCCCTCTTATCAAAAAAAAGAAAGAGCTCCTAGCTAAAGATCAATTATGGAGTCTTAAATTTGATGGCTCTAATTCCAAAGTAGGAAGTGGAGCAGGGATTGAACTAACCAACCTGAAAGGGAAGACTTACTTTGCATCTTACAGGTTGCAATTTGGTTGCACAAACAATGTGGCTAAATATAAAGCACTCGCTCGTGGACATATGTTTTCTCATCAAAAGAATGTCACCGCTTTCATGGTAATGGGGGATTCTGAAGTAATTGTAAAGTAGGTACACAACCACTATACTTGTCATAACAAAAGATTGACTACATACATAAATAGAATTTGGAATCTGATTGAAGACTTTGACGCTTTTGGGATCACTCTGATTCCTAGAGAAGCTAATCAGATTGCAGATTCCCTTTCCGTCACTGCTAGCACCTTGGAGCCTATGCAAGACTCTAAGATAAAAATATTTTCAGTTGAATTAGTCTCAGTCCCAATTGTCCCAGGTAATGTCCAAAATTTTTAGGTATTTGATGATGACCAACATATATTGGACTTCTTGGTAAGTTCAAATGTCTTCGAAGGACAAATAATAGATGAATCTAAGAGAGATCAAGGAGATTGGGATCCTGAGAATGGTGACACAAAAGGGATAGTGGAGTTGAAACGCAATATTATTCCAAAGGGGATGGTAGCTTTAGAAAGAATCTTTGACTTTGACCCACGGGCTCATCAAAGGGTACCCACAGAGAGTGATGGGGGGAAGTATGAATCTGTTAATCTGACTCACTCAGGTCCTGAAAGGAATATTCTCATAGGAAAGACTTGTCCTCAAGAAATTAAGGATAAGATAGTTAAATTTTTGGAGAAGAACGTTGTAGCCATTGCTTGGAGTTATGATGACTTAAAGACCTTTGACACTTCAGTGATCACACATACCATACCTCTTAAGTCAGAAGCTAAGCCCTTCCATAAAAAACAATGCCTGTTCAATGCTTTGATTGAGCCCCTACTTCAGAAGGAGGTACAAAAGCTCCTATCTTCAAGAATAATCTTCCCAGTCAGAAATTCTACATGGGTTGCAAATTTAGTTCCTGTGCGCAAGAAACATGGTGAGATTAGGTTATGTGTTGATTTCAGGAATTTAAATAAGGCCTCTGAGAAGGATAATTACCCACTACCTTCTCTTGATGAGGTATTAAAAATAGTTGATGGGTCCCAAATGATATCATTTATGGATGGCTATTCTGGGTATAATTAGGTCCTTGTCAGTCATGAGGATAGAATGAAAAATTCCTTCACCACCAAGTGGGGCACATTTGCCTATCGGAGGATGCCATTTAGCCTTATCAACGCTGGGGCAACCTTTTAGTGCACAATGGACACAACATTCAAACATCTAATAGGTAAGTGTATCATTATTTATGTGTATGAATTAACTATCTTCTCCAAGAATCAAGGAGACCATGCTGCAGATCTAGAAAAGGTCCTCAAAAAGTGTATAAGCTATGGTGTCTCCCTCAATCCAAAAAAGTGTGTTTAGAGTATCTGAAGGGAAACTCCTGGGCCACATCATATCAAAAGAAGGGATATCCATAGATCCTAATAGAGTAGAGGCCATCTTAAAGCTGACAAGGCCAGGAAGTAAGAAAGAAATGAGATCCTTCTTCAGAAGGATTAATTTTGTCAGAAAATTCATAACAAGGTTTGTGGAAATTGCCAAACCCCTTAATGAGATGATGAAAAAAGATGCAAAAATAAAATGGAGAAATGAGGCCAAATCTAATTTTTCATAGATTAAAAAATCAATATCCGAGGCCCCTATCTTGACCAGCCCAGATTATCTAAATCCCTTCTATATCTATTCTTTTACATCTGACCATTCATGTGCAACTGTTTTAACACAACGAAGAGGTGAGAGAGAGGAAAGACCTATTGCCTTCATGAGCTCTCCATTTAAGAATGCAAAAGTTAGATACCCACCCCTTGAGAAGCAGGCATTTACATTAGTTCGAGCAGTAAATAAATTCAGGCATTACATTCTTTAAAGTCAAGTAATTGCCATAGTTCTTGATCCAGCTATAAAATCCATCCTAATGCAAAGTGAATTGGGAGAGTGAAGAGGAAAGTGGATGACTATTTTGCAAGAGTTTGACTTAGTGATTCATCCAATGAAACTCGTTCGAGGGTAGGGTTTATCAAAGGAAATGGAATATGTGGACAAGAATATCACATGTCAGCAGTACACTGTGCACTCATTTACTAAGGATCCCTGGTACACTGATTTGATCTTCTTCCTCCTCAACAAAAGATGCCCAGAAGGGATGAATTCTACTTAGAGAAGAGCACTAAGGATGAAGAGTGCTCATTATATGCTCAAGGGGGATCTATATACAGAAGAAATTTTCAAGGAATTTACTTGTGCTGTTTGGATCAGCAAGAGGCTAAGAACGCCATTGCTGAGTTTCATGGAAGACATGGTACAAGACATGGATCTGTAGATGCTCTGGCCCATCAAATTCTTAGATCAGGCTATTATTGGCCTTATGTATTTCAAGATGCCCACCAACATGTCCAGACATGCCATGTATGTTAGACCTCTGCACCCAGGGAAAGAAATCCAACAATGCCTTTGCAACCAGTGTATGAGGTAAGATTGTTCGCTCAATGGGCACTAGACTTTATAGGTGTCATTAATCCATACTCTTCTACAGGTCACAATTTTATCTTGACTGCAACTGACTATTGCACATGCTGGACTGAGGCTCAACCCTGCAAAAACAATACCACAGAGGTGGTTATCAAGTTTTCAACTAAGAACATCACCACCAGGTTTGGAGTACCATTCATCTTGGTATGTGATAATGGCACTACTTTTTCTTCAGCTGAATTTATTCAATGGGCTTATGAACATAAAATCATTTTGAAATATTTGTCCAATTACTACCCTTAGGGAAACAGAGTGGCTGAGTCCACTAATAAAAAATTGTTGAAAGTAATAAGAAAATTGTTAGAAAACAGTCCTAGAGATTGGTACACCCAGCTACGATTTTCCCTATGGGAAGATTGAACTCGAATCAAAGTTGCCCTAGGAAATTCACCATTCAAATTAGTCTATGGCCAAGAACCAGTCTTCCCGATCCATTTGCAAATGCCTGTCCTCAAGTTTATGCAGGAATTTTATATGAAGGACGATAGGATCGAGGTCAGACTAACCAACTTGCTCAACATGGAGGAACAAAGAGATGCTGCTTTGCAATAGCTCTCTAAACATCAAGCTATTTTCAAATGTTGGTTTGAAAAGAGGGCTAAGGTAAAGGCCTTTAGGATATCAGATCTTGTGTTACTATGGGACAAAGCTAAAGAGAAGATGGGAGATCACTAGAAATTTGATAGACTCTGGTTAGGTCCATATCAAGTAGCTGAGATACTAGGCGAGAATGATTTTCATTTGAGTACCTTGACAGGAGAACCTGTTCCATTGCCAGTTAATGGTCATTTTCTTAAGCATCATTTTGGCTCATGAAGGTCTGATGTTCTGAATAACTATACTATATTATGTTATATGTAACTAGTTATTTCCTTCTTTTTTTTTGTGTTCTTGTTTTTCTTTCTTTGTTTCTTTTTCTTTCTTTTCTTTGGTTTTTGTTTTGTCTTGTTCATTGGGGATCTTCATTTCTATCTATTCTAAGAAAAGGATTTGTTATGCAAAGTTATG